>JAJUPC010000236.1:402500-525661 GCA_023614405.1 Avena insularis
TGGGTAGAAAACCTATCTCTCTCTGTCGTGTGTGAGCTCTACCGCCTACTTCGTTGCCGGTTAACCTAGAACACGTGTTCAGCCCCCTCTCGAACCTAGGGATTGTCGGACTCCTTGTTCCTTCGCGGGACGCAAGTCTCGAACATTTGGCGCACTAGGTAGGGGATGTGACGCACTTACAAGGTCTTCACCCACCTCACCAGCATGTCCGCTCGCAACGAGACTTGGGCCGAGCATGCCCTCCACTACACCACGAGCAAGGCTCAGACAGAGCTCATCCCTCGATGCACAACCATGGAGCAAACTCTATGGACGGAGGACAAAGAAGGTTCATACTTATGACTGTCCCGAGAGCAGTCGATCTCAACCCGAGGCAACACCTCGCTCTCTCGCACTGCATCGTCTCGTGACAAGACCGACCAGCCCACGCCGGAGGCCGCCAAGCGCATGGTGCAGGAGCTACTGCAGCACCCCCTGACCGAGTCCGTGTTGGAAATATGCCCTAGAGGTAAATAATAAAGTATCTTTATTGTCATATTTCAAATGTTCATAATAAGTTTTATACCATGCTATAATTGTAATAAGTGGAAACATTAATACATGTGTGGTTTGTAAACAAACCAAGTCCCTAGTATCCTCTATTCAACTAGTCCATTGGTCAACTTATTATCCAGGCTTCCCGATCATGGACATTTATGTCAATTGACAATGGGGTCATGTCATTAGATGAATGACATGATGGAAACACACACCCAACTCAAAGTATTGCAATGAGATCAGTCACAAGGGTCAACATTGTGATGACTAGCGAAACGTAGTAACCCACTCCTTTTACCGTGAGATCATATATAATCACCATTACTGGAGGCACCCTTGATGGTTCCAAATGTCACTCCATAAAAAGGTGATCGTAAAAGTGCTGCTCAGGTTTTCCAAAAGGATGTGTAGAGGAGTGTGTATCAAGATCAGGATATGCTCGTCCGCATGATGGATAGATACTCTTGGCCCACTCGATGAGATTACATCTATGAAGTTTGCAAATGTGTGACTAGGTCACAAGCATGTAATATCATGGGTGTTTGTCAGTAACGAGGTCGAACTAGGTATGGAGATACTGATGATCAGAACTCGAACAAACTAAGTATTGTGGAGCAAAGGGAATGAGACTCGATGTTTAAGGTTCAAGCAATCAAGTTAAATCGTGGAATGAACAGGGGCCATTATGGTTATCTAGATCCCGCTATTGGTCATTGATAGGAGAGGTGTCTCGATTATGTCTATTTGTTCCTGAACCGTAAGGGTGGCATGCTTAAGGGTAGTGACTCTTAGATACTAATTCGGGATTGACGGAGAAAAGAGAAAGAACACCAGAATTGTTCCGAGGAGGTATCGGAAGTGTTTCAGTGAAATCCGATGTTGATCGGAGGGGTCCAAAACGTGTTTCGGAGTAAGAGATATTAAATAATATGTATTTGATATTAATTAAGTGAATTAATTATTCATATATATGTTTAAATCAATTTAAAAGGAGAAGCCCACCTACATGGGGGAAAAGGGCCCATGAGGGAGCCCCTTGGCCAACCAGCCAAAGGAGGCCTTGTGGGGAGCCCTCCCCATGGCCGGCCAGCCCCTAGTGTGCCAAGGCGCATGGGAGAGGCCCTCCTTGGCTAGCCACCTCCTCCTTCTCCTCCCTTTAGTCCCACCCTGTGACTTTGAGGAGAGGATGTGCCCCCTTCAACCTATATAAAGAGAACCCCTCCTCCAAAGGCATCCCAATTTCTCTCCCCCTCACGTGTGGTTCCTCCATTGGAACTTGCATATGTGTGTAGAACTTTTGATGCGCTGTATTTGTGGCGCTTGGAGATTGAAGCTAGGAGCTATGGATCTTGGATCATGGTGCCCGTTCATCTGCATGACCTTGAGGTCGACGCCATTATTCATCTTCATCGTCAATGTTCTCCTAAACGTAAAGGCTTTTGGTCTTCAAGGGTATGAATATTGAATCCCTCCATTACTTGACATATGCATAGAATAGATCTTGGCTAAGGAGTTCGCATCATTAGGATTTTTTTTTGTTTTCGCCCACAGAACCCAATAGTGGTATCAGAGCCGATCTATGCATAGATGTTTGGTACGAGTAGAACACATGTTGATTGTGCGGCCATAGATTCTCTAGTTGCTACCATCCCACGTGTACTTGTTCATATTGCGGCAATGTCGGATGAAGCGGCTCAGACCGACCTTATGCGAGACTAGTTCCACGACTAACATATGGCTTGTACCATATAAGTGGCCAGTAGGTGTATGTCTCTCCAACTTTAGTTGATATGGCATTAACAAATGACGGCCCTGGGAAGGGACTTAAAGGGGCAACTAGTCAATCCATGTTATGGTTGGAAGTTCATAGGTAGAAATGGTTCTCTTGCGAAAGCCCTACCAACTTTGTAAAGCATGCAAAGATAAAGTAGAGGCGACTAACTTCATTTTGTAGGGGCGTGTGACTTGATATGGTACTGGTAAGTTTTATGAAATGTTTTACCACCGGCTCGGAGACGCCATGGACCTTGGTGCCATGCCAGTGAGCTCGATGGAGATCAAGGCGCGACAACCATTTCATGTCACATTACATTTGATGTAAATTACATTATGCATATTATTTTGTGTGTATTAGATATACGATAGTAGCATTATAAGATGATCCCTCAAACATAATTCCAATGTTCGTGTTCCCCTTTTGGGTGCAACACTAAGAAAGTTCACCATTATGAGGCACGCCATGACGACTGGGTATTAGACATATCTACATTTGCATACGGTGGGTGTAAGACATGTTGCACTCCTCTACACACAAGTTAGAGTTGGCAAGCCTAGCATGTACATACATGACCTCGGAACACACAAAATCGAAAGGTCGAGCATGAGTCACATGGTTGATGTGATTGCCATTGTTGAATATCTACCTTTGAATCTATGCCATCGGCCTTGATGATCAGGGGCGGTGTAGTGAATCAGGGTCATGTAATCACCAAACCATGATGAGGGATGTTTGTTTGAGTGGGAGTTGTTGGGGATATACTTTCCGGGTATCCTCACTGTGCCTCACTGACTAGGGTGGCCCACTTCGGGTTAGAGCTTTGCTTCACGGGAGGCCCATTCAGGGAGAAGAGACGGAGTCCAGTCCAGCTACAGGAAGGCCTAGAAGACTTACCGACATAGGCCTATTATGTTACTTGTAGTTCAAGATGTACTCTATAACCGAATTTTAGTCGTAGCCAGATAGGTCTCTCCTGTAAACCCTAGGTCGGATATCTATATAAGTCGTCATAGGGTACACCTTTAGGGCACCCCACCATAGTCTACAATCTCAACTCGCACAGGCGAAACCCTTGTAACCCACATATTTCGGCTATGTCGTATTACTAGATTGCTAACAGGAGTAGGATCCATCCAAAGCCGGCGGATTCGAACCAGGGTAAACTTGTGTGCTCAATATCCCAGAACACCGTACGTCTCACACCCCGCTCTTACGCACGCCTCGAGGACCCCCTCATGGCGTACTTGTCATCAATCCGGTGACAGTTGGCGCCCACCGTGGGGCAAGTGAGCTTCGGATCTGCGTTCCGAGCGGAATCTGCAAGAATCAGAATCTGCGAGACCATCGTTGTTGGTCGCATACTCTATGCTAGCGACGTCCCTCTCATCGTTCTCGACAAGACCTAGATTCCAGCTAGGGAGGCCATGACTGCCTACACCATCATGTCTTTTGGCGAGATCGATGTTTTGCAAGTGTTACGTGATAATAAACTGTATGCTAATCTTGAGAAGTGTACATTTGCAAAAGGTAAGGTCATATTCCTAGGATTTGTTGTTTCTAAGCATGGAGTAGAGGTAGATCAATCTAAAATTGAATCAATTCAGAATTGGCCTACTCCGATGAATGTTAGTCAAGTGCGTAGTTTCCACGGTCTCGCTGGTTTCTATAGACGCTTTGAAATACATTCTGATCATGAAGCTTTGAAATACTTGAAAGCTCAATCAAACTTGCATAGAAGATTAGCTAAATGGGTTGAGTTCATTGAGTCTTTTCCTTACATCATTAACTATAAGAAGGGAAAAGAGAACGTTGTTGCTGATGCTCTATCTAGGAAGAACATGCTATTAACCAATCTTGATGTTAAAATTCCTGGATTAGAAGCTATTTGTGCACTTTATGCAACTGACCATGATTTTGCTGAACCATATCGTTTGTGTGCTCTTAGAAACGCATGGGATAAGTATCATATACATGATGGATATTTTTTTCGAGCTAACAAACTATGTATTCCAGAATCGTCGTTGTGTTTGTTCTTAGTGCAGGAATCACATGTTGGTGGTTTGATGGGTCATTTTGGGCATGAGAAGACATTACTCATGCTTGCTGATCACTTTTATTGGCCCAAGATGAGGCGTGATGTGTACAGATTTGTGAGCCGATGTATTACATGCCACAAGTCTAAATCTAAGCTGAAGCCTCACGGTTTGTATACACCTCTCTCTGCACCGACTATTCCATGGGAAGACATTAGTATGGATTTTGTGCTAGGTCTACCTAAAACACAGAGAGTTCATGATTCTATATTTCTGGTAGTGGATAGGTTTTCTAAGATGGCTCATTTTATTGCCTGCCACAAAAGCGACGATGCGTCGCATGTTGCTAACCTGTTTTTCAGGGATATCGTGAGATTACATGGAGTACCAAAGACGATTGTTTCTGACCGTGATGTGAAGTTCATGAGCTACTTTTGGAAGACCTTATGGGGTAAGCTAGGAACGAAGTTGCTGTTCAGTACTACATGTCATCCCCAAACAGATGGTCAAACGAAGGTGGTGAATCGAACATTGTCACAGCTACTAAGGACCATGATTAAAAAGAATCTGCGGGAGTGGGAAGAGTGTTTGCCACATGTTGAGTTTGCTTACAACAGGGTTGTGCATTCAACTACTCAGCTTTGTCCTTTTGAGGTGGTGTATGATTTCAAGCCATTGACGCCACTTGATATGTTGCCTCTGCCATTACATGAGAGAGTTGATATGGAGGCATCAAAACGTGCTGATTATGTGAAGAAAATACATGAGAAGACTCGAGAGGCTATTGAGAAGAAAGGCAAGAACATTGCTGCTGCAAGGAATCAAGCAAGAAAAGAAGTGTTGTTCGAGCCTGGAGATATGGTTTGGGTGCATCTACGCAAGGATAGGTTTCCACTACTTCGAAAGTCAAAATTGAAGCCACGTGGTGCTGGTCCTTACAAGGTGTTAGCCAAGATTAATGATAACGCCTACTCGGTTGATATACCTATTGAGGAGTTTGGTGGAGTTAGCAATAGCTTCAACGTTGCTGATTTGTCACCATATGCTGGATAAGACCTTGGAGCGTCGAGGTCGATGCCTTTTGAAGGGGGGAGATGATGAGGACATCCCTACAATTACACCTACCCCAATGACTACTGAAGATGCTACAACTGTTGCAAGAAAGGATCAGTCCAATGAGATTAGAATTGGACCTATTACAAGAGCTCGTGCTAAGCTACTGGAACAACATGTGAATTTACTCCTAAACGAATCCGGTACTTTGATTGATGAGAACTTTATACTGCCTAAGTCTATGCATTTATGTATGATCAGGTTCGTTGGAGAAACAAGCATGGCGCGAGGAGGAGAAGGGCTACAAGAGAAGCCCAACATGATGATCGCCCAAGGATGCGCGAGGGAGGAGCGGGAGGAAGGCGCAAGAGAAGATCATCAAGACGAAGGCAAAAAGATCTGCCACGACCGGAGTGTCCGGCCAGATCCACCCGGACTGTCTGGCCTGGTCGAGAGGCGAACTGGCGTGGACATTCAGTATGCCAGTTCGGACACTACCCGGACGCCACCCGGAAACTTCAGAGTTTCCGGCCAGACCGGACTGTCCGGCACACTTCACCCGGAGTGTCCGGCCTGACCGGACTGTCCGGCCGAATTCGACCGGAGTGTCCGCCCGCCGACCGAATCTGGTCCGAGTCGGTTTGTATCAGTTTGAGTCGTTTGCGTTTACTTTCGGTTTCTGGTCGCTCTAGCCGCCCTTATAAGCTATGGGACGACCTCTAGTTAGGGGTCAGACCACTTTAAAATATTTTGGGGTTGTTCCTTTCATAGAACCTCTGGAATTACCCTGTGCTCGAATCTACCAACTATAATTGAGTGTGATTTGTTGTTCCATTGGGAATTAGTAGATTGCATACTAGCGTTCGTGGTCACGGCTGCGTGCGCAAGAGCGTGGTGTTGCGAATATCCTACAAGGTTCGAGAGCTGTTGCATTGGCATCAGGGATCAAGCGGGAGAGTTCATAGCTACAGGCTAGTTATCTATCATCGACCATTATCATTGCCATCCGCTTACTGAGAAGATCGGGCCACCCCATATCACTTTTGGTTTGATGTGAACTTGCTCAGAAATGTAATCAAATTCGATGATGTTTGCTATGAGTTTTTCTTGAAAAGCTGCTGTTGACAGGTCTTGAAAACCTACTGCTGACCAACAGTTGGTACCCAAAGTGCGGCGCCACCAAAGGCGGCGCCGCACTTTGCAACGCCACAGACCATGGCGCCACACAAGTGCAAATCTAGAGTCCGTGCCGCCGCACTTTTGCACAAATGAAAACACTGAAGGAGGAAGCACTTCGCGTGCTGAAACTGGTTCTAAAGTGCGGCGCCTCTGCCCATGGCGTTGCACATCAATGTGCGGCGCCGTACTCCTTGGCGCCGCACTTACGGAACCGGGACCCACGCGTGCCACGCTGGCAGGCGTGCGGCGCCATGGGCGATGGCGTTGTCCTTCAGGGTGCGGCGCCGTGGCTGGTGGCGTTGTAAAAAGGGTTAGTTTCGTAAAATTCTTTTGGCCAGAGTTCATTTTGTGAATTTCTTTATTTTTTGGATTATTTCTGTTCAAATTCCCCAAGCCTAGGGAGCTGAGCCGCCTCCCGTGCTCGTGTGGAGAGCAGAAGCGCAGGGCCAGCTCGCCCAGTACCTGCCGTGTACCTCCTCACGCGCCAACAGCAGCAGAGCCAGATGATGCAGCCGCGCGCGCCTACATCCCATGGCCTTCTCAATTTACGCACCGAGCCAGCCGCACGCCTGCAGTTCCTTGCCGTCTGTCGCCGTAAGGGGCCATCGAGCAGCACAGCGAGCCACTGTTCTGTCTTGGATCAGCCGCCGCTTGTCGTGCGTGTGTTCATCGGCACCTGATCAAAATCTCCCAGGTTGCCGCACTGTAAGTGTTCAATGAAATTCTAACAAGGGCACCTATTTTTTTATAATATGTCATATAACTTGTGCATATTAAATCATCCATGTCCGTATACATATTTAGTTGTTTAGAGGTATTTTGTCGAATCACCTAATAATTAAATATGGAGTATATATGTAAACTATTTTTGTCTTATATAGACTCCATTTAAATTTGTGTAGCGAACCGGTACCATGTTTTTTCTTGTTAATTCAATATTTAATTTACAGGGTAGATAAACAACTTGAACCGTCTATTTAAATGTCGGGATCCCGATTCCGCATAATATTGCTAAGCTAAGCCGCATATTGCCATGTCATGCATCATATCATACACATGCTGACTCTTCTGCCGTATAATTAAATGTTGCACCGATTGTTCTTTCTAGTGATTTGCGTCTTCTCGGATAGGCCGTTGAGTCGATGTGAGATACGATAAGCCTTTGGTCACCGATTTTGTTTCTCAGACGAGCATTCTCCCCATTTTTACCTATTTTGTATTTATAGTCTTTACTTCCTTTTCTTAATCTATTGCTATCCTTATTATCGATGCTCTTGTACCATTCCCTTTATTTACCTGCTCTACTTTATAACCTTGGTTATCCTATTATCTTGTTTGATTAGCTAGACTTGTCCTTGCGAGTCATAGCGCATGCTTAGGTCTGCTGCCCGTTCTCATACAGGTGAACCGTGATATCTGGATATGGTTGATAACATGATAAATTAAATTGGTGGTGCTGATTATGGTTATGGTTATGATTTTATCTAATGATAACGCCTCGGCAGGGACCACCTTTGGGAACTGCTTGAGTCAACCTAGGAATTGTTCGTTCTACGATACTAGTACTGAGTTGATCGCACTAACCAAACGCAGTGGCCCCTGGGATCCCCCTCAACTACCGACGCTATTCGTTTATCCATAGGGTCACAAAATTGGTTTTCCATTTGGTGCATACGCATAATATGTCCTTGGACATGGGTGAGTTGAATATGTCTTCGGACTTGGTGATGATATGATTTTGGTGAACGGCTCGGACATTACATACATAAAAGCGGCACATGCCGGCGGTTCAAGGGGAGCTCTACAAGTTATCTTCTAGGGCCATTCGGTATAGTAGTCGTGAACATTGTGCCATCTTGAGACTCGGCCATGCCTTTGGGCTGGATAAAACACAGTAGGTGATACCTCTAGATACGCACATAGTTATAGAACAATTCTTGTTCTGAGATTTGAAAGGGACTTGTATTATGTTGCCTGAAGGGTTAAACATGAGTTTGGGTACAATAGTGCACCCCTGCATGGAAAATCTTTTCGACAAGCCATGTGTCCACGGTTATGGACGTCTCAGGAGTACGATGTCATGATCATAGACAACGCCATTACAGTTTTGACTCTAATAATATGATTAGTAATTAATCGTATCAACTAAAAAACTGCTTAACTAAAATTGCCACCGTGTGTATTACACACGACAACTTCCTCGACTGGTCTTCGAGCGAGAAATCTTTGGATGGGTTATGCTTGGTGTTATACTCCTATTACCGGATAGCGCTCTCTTTTCTCGCTCTAATAGCTGAAGTTGTAGCGTGTCTCTATAAGTTAGATAGTGCAAGCTTTGCTGCCGCTGAGCCCACCATACCTATGTAGGCAAGGACCACCGAATTCTAGACTCACCGTGTACTGGTCTCAGTAGTGACCGCTCTATTTTTCCTTCGCCCTTTGTCGACACCCCTTTTGTTTTGATAGGTATATGATTGACGACGTTAGCAAGGTTATCCTTCTAGCTTGGCCTAAGCAGGGTTATGGACGCTGCTTGGTTATTCTTCAGGACTCTTAGTTCCATTTGCTTCTTGACCATACTCGGACACTATTTTGCTTTCTTCCTGAGTTGTATCTTTTGTATTCTTGACTCGTTGAGTTGTTGTTGTATATATAAGTCTTTGTAGATTCTGTTGTAAACTATTATGATGTAACTACTTGTAATAAAATCCCACCCACACGTAAGTGTCTGGTGGGCGTCTTTGAATCGCTTCTATGCGGCCTTTGGCGGGAAATGCTGAGATCTGCATAGACCCGATTCTGAGGCGTTACAAGTGGTATCAGAGTGAAGGTTTGCGATACTCCACTGGTCCAGCCTGTAGGTTAACCTCGCCAACGGACGAAGTCTAGTGTTAAAACTATTTTGCTACAAATGCATTGGATAGATATGATTAGCTCTGATTTTACTCCTTATCTCTATTCTTTCTCTTCTTATCTCTGCGTGTTTTGAATCTTCTCACTTACCTTATTTTAGTCCAGGATTTCTCGTAGTTGGTTTCTGTCGTACCTTTAGGGTTACGCTTTCTTCTTTTCGTAACGGTGGGGCTACATTTGATTCTCGCTCTCTCTGATCTTTCAGCATATGTTTCCCGGTGTTCTCCAACTTCTGCGACGACCTCCTTATCTCTAGATTTTTTCCCTAAGCTTCCAAACACTGTTTTTCTGGATCGTTAGTCTGAATTTCGAGAGTTGGTTGCTTGATTGTCCTATTCATGTATGGAGAAATGCTTGGAGTCGTGGTCATACCACTACTCTTATATTGACTCATGTGCATTGAACAGGTGGATTAATGCCACTTCTACTCCTTATTTGGAAGTTAGAGGTGGCCTTATGACCTATTTCTTTGCCTTTGTTTCTCCGGAGGGTTCTCCCGAATAATGTGAGCAACAACCCCTTGTTGGTGGTATCGACAATTTCAAGACGAAGCAAGAATTCTTGTTAGTGGTGCCACGACCATCCACCTGACGCAAGAAGATCCGATCATGAAACCTCTCCCTCCCGGTGTCTTGCTTGGGTCTCGGAACGAGATCGCTTGTTAGTGGTGTCGAGTTGTAATGCCCGGGAAAATATCCCCAATTAAATTAGAATTGCTTGTTTTTTTCTGCATGATCATAACTTTATCGTGCATATTTTTACTAATAAAATTTTGGGTGCTAATATACTCTACGGTTTAAAATATAAAGCCACCCTTACTTTTCTTATTTCAAATTAAAAATTATATATTCTTGACCTGTCGTATGATCACGAAGGGTTTTGTTATTTTTCTAAAACTAAAAATAGATAAAAGTCTGTCAAAAATTTTGATCTAAAACTAGCCCATCTAATTTACTTTAGATTAGATAAATAGCCCATTCTTCTTCTTTCTCCCCAAGCCCTATCCCCAAATCTGACATTAGATCTGTCATAAAATCCCCTCCTTTCTTCTCCACCGCCACCATCTCTTTTTGTGCTCCACATCGATTCCGGGCGCCGCCGCATGCTTCCTCTCCAACTGAGCTGGCTGAGCAACGTCCCAATCAATGGATTCCATCGGTTCAACATCTCTCCAACTGAGCTGGCTGAGCAACGTCCCAATCAATGGATTCCATCAGTTCAACATGCGGTTGTTTTTCTTGTCCTTTGCACGCAACACGATTCAGCAACACAATCGCGACACACCACCACACCGCACCACCACGCCTCCAATCTCCATCTGCCTGCCTCCACATCAAATCGAGCAGCAATAGCAACTGTAGCTCCACCAGTTTCCCTGCCGCGCCTAGCTTGCCGAGCCGCTCCACTTGCTCCCGTGCAACACCAGCCTGGGGAGCTGAGCTGCCTCCCGTGCTCGTGTGGAGAGCAGAAGCGCAGGGCCAGCTTGCCCATTACCTGCCGTGTGCCTCCTCACGCGCCAACAGCAGCAGAGCCAGATGATGCGGCCGCGCGGGCCTACACCCCATGGCCTTCTCGATTTACGCACCGGTCCAGCCGCACGCCCGCAGTTCCTTGCCGTCTGTCGCTGTAAGAGGCCATCGAGCAGCACAGCGAGCCACCATTCTGTCTTGGATCGGCCGCCGCTTGTTGTGCATGTGTTCATCGGCAGCTGATCAAAATCTCCCACGTTAAAAAAATAAAATAAAAAATCTTCCAGGTTGCCGCACTGTAAGTGTTCGATGAAATTCTAACAAGGGCTTCGGCTTTTCTATACAATGCCCGCGCTTAATCGCTTGGCCATCAAGTTCTACTTCTCGACATCGGTGACATCATCTACTTCAGTTTCCGGAACATCAAGATGGTGGTGATACAAGTACTTCTGGGACGAGGCCTACTTCCACTACTTCATCGACCATCTGAAGATCAGTCTCTCCATTCACCTTTAATTTGCAAACTGAGCCGTGAGACACCGTTCCTGCCCCTATCTATACTATTAAAAAGATTCAGGACGTTCGCCTACCCCAGATTTTCCGTCTGCCGTCAAAAGACAATTTTGCCCTAACCTTTTGGTTATATTAGAGCCCCTGCCACCGCTAAGTAAACCTGAACCGTTCAATGTATAAAAATACCCCAACCCTGTTGTCCCTTCCCCAATCCCATCCCCTGCGGCCACTGGCAAGAGTTTGGAGGCGGGGGTGCTCTATTGGTCGGAGGTCAGCACGCGCCGTCCGGGCCGCGCGAGGTCGGGGACGAGGTTCCTCCTGGAGGAGTGGGCATGCCGCGTGAGCTTGGGGACAAGGGGACTCCGGGAGGAGCGGGGGTCGGCGTTGTTGTTCCAAAGGACAGGTCCTGGGCTTGGTCGTGCTAGGAAGAGAGGAGGGAGTTTGAGCGACAGGGAGGAGCTAGACAACGTGGTGGCGCGCGAATATCGCTCCTATCTCGATGCGTCTCGCCTGGGCACCGAGATTCTTCTCAATCTAGAATCGGATCCAACCCATACCAGGCGGGCAGGCATAGAGCATGAGGATATCGTTCTTGTTTCTTTCTCCAATCCCCTACTGAATTGACACCCCTTGCTCTGTTCTTCCTCTCCGCCAGCCGCGAGGTCTGGTCCATGTCGTCTTCCACGCGATGAGGATGCCTCCTCCCGTGCTGCTCCACTCGTGAACCAGTGGTTCGTCAGCAATAGGAGATCTGAATCTAAAAAAAACTAGACGTCTGTGGCCTGGTCTCAGCCTTTCACGTCGGTGCTAGGCATCGAAGATCACACCGCTAGCTTGATTCCACTATGCCTATTCGCATCGATCCCTAAACCGGCCGCCAACTCCACTCCTGCACAACCCCTATAACGCTCTCGGTTCCGCTTCTACCGGCAGCCTCCTCCGGTTCGCTGCTCCCAGAACACCCACACGTCTGTGTCATAAGAGCCACCGGTTGCTCTGGCACCAAGGCCAAGCCAGCACCAGCGCGCGGGGCGTCCTCATTAGCATTGCCAACAAGACATCGAAGGCTGGTATGGGTGGCGACGACGAGAGAAAAGATGTTGTTCCTGGTGGCCGCGGCCGCGGCGTCGCCTGGCATGGTCCGGCATGTAAGGACTAAGGAGTTGGACTCCGGTGCAGTGGCCATGCCTTCTCAGGGAGGTTCTGTGATGCTAATCGTCCAAGGAATTGCGCCTCTCTTTTTGGACCAAATTTGTAGTCGAATATGGTCAGCCACATATAGGAGTTAGGAATAGGCAATGCCAGAAATTCAGAAGAAGTTGTTGTTGATGTTCCTTGAATCAGCTGGACAAGTGAGGATCTATTTGGTTGCCTGCTTTGCTTGGGCTGACCAAGTTCTTTCTGAATTAAATGAAGACTGGATTATTACCTAGACCTTTTGGAGGACGTAAATTAGTTCAGGTCTTCTGGTCCTGCCTTTGGCTTCTGGATAGAAAATTAGATACAGTATAATATTTGCCCCAACAACTTGGTTCATGCATGGATAAAAAATATTCTTGTCAGAATATCATTGCTGACTCTTCATCCGTCAAGTCATCATATTATGATGGAATATTGGCTTGCTCTTTGGTCTGATTTATCTATGTGCAATTGGGACTCTGAAAACAGATACGAGGCAATATATGAACTACAGTGTAAATATGAAGCTATCAGACTACCGACAAATCCGGAAATTATTAGACTGTACTTGATTTCTTTTCTAGATTTTCTAAATTTTGAAGGCTCATTTTAAATCCAGGCATTATTGAGATTGATCCGGAGTTCTCTATGACACGATCTAGACTATTTTATTCCATATCCAGGCACCATTGTAATGGACATAGAAACTTCGATGCAGCATAGCGAGTTTTTTAAGGAATCTGATATGATATAAGAAGCTTGAATCTGCAAATGACCAAGTGAGGCGTTAAACCTAGAGTGTAACTACCTCGGTGAATTACGCTCCTAGTTACAAGCCTGGATGAGCAGAAATGGTTGAAATAGTACGGTGGGGCCCAAATACCACTCACAGGTAGAGCTTTCGGCCGTCCCAACTATTTCCACACATCGGGACAAGAACGGGCGGCGTAATCGGCAGGCGAAGGGATCAACTACATACACAAATGAGTATGTATGCAAGCCACCATACAACAGTACATCAGAGCCATTCCATCTAAAAGAAAAGAAATATAGCAACGCCATACGGCAAGATCCAAATATCCTAGATAGATATAATAGTTTAGGATATCTCCTCATACATCAATCAACAGAGTATCAAGCGGAAGCGGAAGACAAAATACGAGTACGGATAAGAAGCAAATCGGCATAAGATGCCCCATAAATAAGCAGATCCCGCATACGGATCTCACAGATCCCGTTCGGAATCTCTACACGAATGATCGTTGCCCACATCGTCCGTCTCTTCCACCCAGTATCCATCCTGCGAGTGTGCCTATTCATCTGAACCAATAATTTATCGTGTGAGACCCTAGGGGTACTCAGCAAGTCTTTATGCCTCTAAAGGGGACACAACCTGGGTGGCGAATTGCAGCAGAAGATAAACCTAGCAATTCTATAGATACTCGCTAACCATCCGCCTAAGCAGAGATAGACGGATGCCCGTGAATTTATAACAACAGTTATAGCAGTTATAACGGTAATATCCACAGATCCATCCTCCTCCTCGCTTACCGCCGAGGAAGCGGACGAACAACCCCATCCGCTGGCGGTTTATTAACCATTCCATGAGTGTTGCGCTATTTACTAGTCGGTACCTAGTCTAGTCAGTTAAGCGGTACTTTAGTTATGCTTGTCTATGATCGAAAGCGTATCCAAGTCGTCCATAACGCGGACACGGCTTTGAAAGTTTTACCTACCGAGGGTGCACAAATAGCAACACACTCGATATGCCTCGGAAAAACCAAATCAAAACCAACGAGGCAAATCCGACAAAGCGATCACGAGATTCAGAAATATTTGAGGCCACCCCATTAAGCTACCCATAGCGGAGTTAGGCGACTCGAGACGGACTCAAGGTTTGCGCCAATGGCTGTGAGCGGGAACCCGAAAATGTGGTGGGCTTGTCGACACCGCGAAAACACTCCATAATCCTAAGCAAGACAAAGGTGCGACTCGCACAATTTAAATAAAGCAGTAAAACATGGCATAAGTACAGAATAGTAAAGAAAACCTCAAACTAGTTTGTGGCCTCAAGAAATAAGAATGAATCAAGCTCTGGCTCAGGGGGGTCCATAAGGCCTCCCGGATGTGGATAGCGCGAATAATCTTGGAACAGGAATCAAGTACTCGGGGTCTTACGGGACACAAGTGAGCATAAAAAACCAAATAGCAGATATTGCTCACCGGTGCCACTTTTATTAGTTATCCCATTACTACGCAGGTTAAGTTGTTTAAGTACCTCGTTATCCATCAGACACTCACATACCCTACACATGCTGTTCTACGACTCGCATGGCTCAAACAACTCCTGTAGTAATGGCTCATGGGATGGAGGAACAAGCTTCGGTGGGGTTTAAAAGTAAAGGCTATGCAATACTTGGGATTCAAATTAATGCAATCGCGGCTCAATGATGCAAGAATAAGATAGAGGCAATAGGTACTATATGTATGCAAGCATGTGGTAGTGCTTGCACAGGCTCGATTGAAGCGAGAGCGGATCTGGGTAGTGCTCTGGATCTCTTGGTATATCCCACCTTTGCGTCTATTCGAAGAAGAACCAAACAAACAGGGGCCAACATAAATAAAGTGCACAAGCATATGAATAAATGCGACAAGCAAACAATCATGCTATGATGAATGATGCACAATTTGCATGGCATTAAGGTAGCATGGCATGGGTGAGGTGTGGAAAACAATAATAAAGCCTTTTATTTAGTTTTGGCCCCATTTTATTCACAATTTAGTTGCTGTTCACATTATATTTATATGATGCATGCTTCAAAACAAACCAAGGAATGCATAAACAGAAAGGTCTCGTCGAGCTAATCATTTTAGACACATCATTTGTTAAATTTGGACTTATAAAACAAAAGATATTAATTAATTAAGATAAAGGGGCATTTATTGTAATTTAAATAAACTTGGAATTTTAAATGTTCAGAATATATTTTGAAGGCCATATTTGAATTCCTCACATTTTTCTGATTTGAAAACATATATTATTTGTATTATTTGGATTTATATTTTAAAAGTTATTTAAAAACAGAATTATATTTGAATTTGAAATAATTAGAAAAAGATTTGAATTTAAACAGATTTCAGAAATCATTTTTATACCCAGAGGAATCTAGCCACAGACGCTTACAGGTGGGACCAACTGCTGACTCGGCAGCTCAGCTTGAGCAGCTTTCTCACCGCATGACTCGCTAGCCAGCGTGGATGACAAGCGGGCCCGGAGGCTCTTGAGACGCCGCAGCGTCACCCAAATGGAAGGCGACACGTGGGCTAAAAGATCACGAGCCCACGCTGGTTACAGTGCCAAAAGGCGTTTTGCAAAAGCGGAAGGGAGGCTGGAAGGTGGGGCTGATGGACATCCGGTTGATGCAAAAGGAAGCGGGGGTATCCGCAAAGGGCGTCGCGAACCTTGTTCCTCTTCTGCCATGATCGACCGATCGGTCGCGGCCAGCGAAGCGGGTTCGATCTGGGACGCTGGGCTTGTATTGCGAGTGCAACGTGCGCAGTAGGGCTAGGGAGGTGTCGGGGATGCGGGCGAGGCCTAGATAGGGTTCTGTACGCAGAAGCCGAGCAGCAGACGCCTTGCACGCCGACGCACGGAGGCCATTCGACGCAAGGTCCGGCGAGGCTAGGGGGTTACAGAGATGCGGACCATGTCAGGGGGGATCGTGGGCTCACCGGGAGTGTGTCGGCGTTTTCAGATCGGTCGTGAAGCGATCGACGGTGATCTGAGCAGACGGAAGATCTAGGGTTAAGCGTCGGTGGTGGTGCTGGTGGCTCTGTCCGTCTCCTCCTCGTCGTCGGGCAGGTGATCACGGTGGAGCGTCGTGACCTTCCTCGTCACCAGCGAACGCCTCGCCACCCGGCGGTTTGTGTGGAGGAGAAGGAGGCCGGCGGTGGTGCGTCGAGGTAAACAGTGGCGGGGAAGGCGGGAGAGAGGGATGCAGGGTAGATCTGGGGGATGAGGCGAGCCGGAGGATGGTGGTAAGCGAGGGAGAGGAGGCGCCGTGGGGGAGGGGTAGATGGAAAAGGTGGCCTCGGCCACCTTTTTCCTCTCCTTCTTCACGTGGTAGGCTCAGGCAGGACCAGGGTCGGGGTAAGGGGAGCTGCCAGGTGGGGTAGGGCAGGCCAGGGTCGGGGTGGTTCGGGCTGGGGCCCCTAGGGCAGAGAGAGCAAGAGAGGGAGAGGGGGGTAGCCTCGGGTAGGGTTTAGGTTTGGAGCTAGGCTCGGTTAGAGGGTAGCTAGGGCAGGGTGGGTGGGGGAGAGAGGGTGGCGGTGGGGCCGACTAGGGTTTGGTTTAGAGGGGTGACTCGGCTAGAGAGGAGTGAAATTGGTGAAGGTGGTATCTTAGGGTTTAGCTTGGATGGGGTATGGGTTTAGATAGAATGGTGATGATAGAGTGTGAGATGAGAGAGAGATGAGGGGTGAGGTTTATTGTTTTGTCAAGCTCAAGCAAGATCAAGCAAAGAGCAAGCAAGAACTAGACAAGGAAAAGAGAGGGTGAGGTGGTTTAAGCATGATCAAAATAAGATCAAGCTAAAAGGGAGAGATAGAGAGATGAACCACTCAAGATAAAAATCAAATAAAAATCCAAAGGACTAGAACAAGGTGGTTCTTGCATGGGCCATGCAAAAATGGAAATTGCCATGATTAAATCCTGTGAAAACAATAATATTAATCATGGCACCATTCTTATGCATTCCCAAAGTTGGAATAAAACCAAACAAAAGAATTGTAGAATAAGTTCCAAGTGGACTAGATGGGGATGATCACATTTGAGTATAATTGGGACTTGCTAGTGTGTATATTCCACTAGATGTTTAATAGTCCCAAAAATATTCCCACATGGGCATAAATCCATAATAATCCATATGGAAGCTAGGAAAAAGGGTCCCACTCACAAGGCATGCAAAGGTGGCCATGTGGCTCTCATATAACAATGATGTGAAAACAACATGATGCTAAGATGAGAGCATGTGGAATAGAATTGGATCCATCCCAACCCACATGAGCTAGAGGTAAAACCAATAAGTGCCAAGCTCCTATTTAGTTGGATGGTGGAATTATAAGGTGGTGAAAATAAAGGGTGGTGGAGTTAACAAAAGATATGCCCCCAACTCAACTTGGGCATTAAACAATATATCAAGACCCAAATACAATATCAAGAGGCAAATACAATTAATAATGCATATGAGATAAGAACCAAAAGGAGAAAAGGTTTTATATGATGCTCAAATGCAAGGAGGCATGATGACATGAGCATGATGTAATGATGACGCAACAATTATATATTTGAAGTAGCCATTATATTACTAGACCAAGTAGCATTACAATTGTTAGACAATTGGGATGCTACATAGAGGCCCTCCAGCTTCTATAGAAGATAAAACATCATAGTATACTGTGTGTGGTGTCCATTGCTGAATGCTAATTGTAGTTTGCCATATTGGTGTGCTGACAGCAAAATCTGATTGCTTCCATCTAGATGTGCTTTGATGTGTTTCTAGAATCACTAATCAGCTACAACATATGAAGTAGCAGAAACTGGGGCAAATTGAAAAGAAGATTGTGAATCATTATTTATCGCCCGCAATGATTTATTTGTGACATGGCACATTTCCGTATAACTAAAAATTTATTTTAAGTTGGGACATTAGCATTGATGTGGTTTTCACAGTTGTGGACGGAGCACATGAGGTTGCCACGAACATAAAGGATTTGCATGAGTTTGCTTCCCTCCTTATTGCGCATAAGTTTATCATCGAAGATGGTGTCTCCGTAGCAACGCACGCCAAGGAAAAAGTACTATTCTTCAAAGTAGTGCGGGAAGTTAGAGTCAGATTATGGTTGCAACACTCTTTATTGATGTGTGCACATGTTAATGCAGTCTTGAGCCGATCAAATATGAACTAAAAGGATCTTAATTTTCAGATATTTGCAAAAAATAAGAAACTCTTTCCCGCGGTTGGAAGATGTTGTCATTAAATATAAGAATATTTACATACATTATACTGGTAAAATAAACTTGAAGAGCCGTTAAATAAGATCATTGTATTTTTTTGGAAAGTATTCGTATAATTTATCTAAATTAATTATTTTGTAACCATGGTAGCGCACGGGCATTCAACTAGTTTTTTATAATATGTCATATAACTTGTGCAAATTATATCATCAATGCTCGTATATATATTTAGTTGTTTGGGGGTATTTTATCGGATCACCTAATAATTAAATATGGAGTGTATATGTAGACTATTCTTGTCTTATATAGACTCTATTTAAATTTATGTAGCGAACCGGTGCCATGTTTTGCCTTGTTAATGCAACATTCAATTTGTAGGGTAGATAAACAACTTAAACCGTCTATTTAAATGTTAGGATCAAGATTCCGCTTAATATTGCTAAGCTAGGCCGCATATTGTCATATCATGCATCATAATATACACATGATCCACCGTATAATTAAATGTTGCAGCGGTTGTTGTTTCTAGTAGTTTGCGTCTTCTCGGATATGCCGTTGAGTCGATATGAGATACGACAAGCCTTCGGTCACTGACTTTGTTTCTCAGACGAGCATTCTTCCACTTTCTACCTATTTTGTATTTATAGTCTTTACTTGCTTTCTTTGATCTATTGTTATCCTTATTATCAATGCTCTAGTACCGTTCCCTTTATTTACCTGCTCTACTTTATAGCCTTGGTATTCTATTACGTTGTTTGATTAGCTAGCCTTGTCCTTGCGAGTCGTAGCGTATGCTTAGGTTTGCTTCCCGCTCTCATATAGGTGAACCGTGATATCTGGTTATGGTTGATAATATGATAAGTTAAATTGGTGATGCTGATTATGGTTATGGTTTCATCTAATGATAAGGCCCCGGCAAGGACCACCTATGGGAACTGCTTGAGCCGACCTAGGAGCTGTTTGTTCTACGATACTAGTTTTGAGTTGATCGCGCTAACCAAACACGGGGCCCCTAGGATCCTCCCTCAACTACCGGTGCTATTTGTTTATCTATAGGATCACAAAATTTGTTTTCCATTTGGTGGATACACATAATATGTCCTCGGACATGGGTGAGTTGAATATGTCTTCGGACTTGGTGATGATATGATTTTGGTGGACAGCTCGGGCATTGCATACATAAAAGCGATACATGCCGGCGGTTCAAGGGGAGCTCTACAAGTTATCTTCTAGGGCTGTTCGGTATAGTAGTCGTGAACGCTGTTCCACCTTGAGACTCGGTTGTGCCTCTGGGCTGGATAAAACATAGTAGGTGATACCTCTGGATACACACGTAGTTATGGGATAGTTCTTATTGTGAGATTCGTAAGGCACGCGTATTATGTTGTCTGAAGGATTGAACATGCGTTTGGATATAGTAGTGCATCCCTGCAGGGTAAATCTTTTCAAGAAGCCATGTGTCCACGGTTATAGACGCCTTTGGAGTACGGTTTCATGATCATAGACAACGCCACTAAAGTTTTGTCTCTAATAATATGATTAGTAATTAGTCGTATCAACTAAACACCTGCTTAACTAAAATTGCCACCGTGTGTGTTACGCATGACGACTTCCTCGACTAGTCTTCGAGGGGGAAATATTAGGATGGGTTATGCTTGGTGTTATACTCCTTTTACCGGATAGGGCTTTCTTCTCTCGCTCCAATTCCAATGTTGTAGCGTGTCTCTATAAGTTCGATAGTGCAAGTTTTGCTACCGCTGAGCCCACCATACCTATGTAGGCGAGGAGCGACGAATTCTAGACTCGCCATGTACTGGCTTCAGTACCGACCGCTCTATTTTTTCCTTCGCCCTTTGTTGGCACCCCTTTTGTTTTGACAGGTATGTGATTGATGATGTTAGCAAGGTTATCCTTCCGGCTTGGCCTGGGCAGGGTTATGAACGCCGTTTGGTTATTCTTTAGGACTCTTAGTCCCATTTGCTTCTTTACCGTACTCGGACATTATTTTGCTTCCTTCTTGAGTTGTATCTTTTGTATTCTTGACTCGTTGAGTCCTTGTTGTATATATAAGTCTTTATGGATTCTGTTGTAAACTATTGTGATGTAACTACTTGTAATAAATCGCACACACACGAAAGTGTCTAGTGGGCGTCTTTGAATCGCTTCTATGCGGGTTTTGACGGGAAATGCTGAGATCTGCATAGATCCGATTTTGGGGCGTTACAACATATCCCACAAGGGGCGTAGTGGCCCCGCGTCCTTTGTTCGCCTTGGTAAAGAAAGGTCTGGTCCGCCCCTTTTTCTACAATGGAAGGACAGACGATTTCAATGTGGCAGGCGCACCAGTTGCGTTTGGGTTCTAGGAAGACAGCGAGCAGCGCCAGATGAAGACAAACTAGGAAAAGGGAGTCTGCTTTACCAACTAGCGGAGGTGCACCCGGCGTCCAAGACTTAGTGCACCAAAAAGCAGTCTGGTAGACCAGGACCTAGCGGGACGGCACTATGGTGACCCTTCGGGCCATGGACTAGGGGAAGAGGCCCGACACCGCCCTATATAAGGGACCCTCCTCCTACCTTAGAAGGGATCGATCCTTGAGATCTAAAACCCTAGACTTTCATCCTCCATTGTACCCTCGCAAAGCACGCGAGGAATATAACAAAGCAGGAGTAGGGGCTTTACCTCCTCACGAGGGACCTGAACCTAGGTAAAAAATCCCGATGTCACCTCTTTGTCGTGCGCTTGCTCTGTCGTCACCACCATCGTCGAGTTCCTTCGGAATCGCGTGTTCAGCCCCCTCACGAACCAGGGGATCGTTGGACCCTAGTTCCTTCACGGGACAAATCTCCGACAAACACAATACAAGAACTACAATGGCCTATGTAATTGGCAAAAGAATATGCTATGATACTCGTCGAAAAACAAATAAAGTGTTATTGTGTTTCTCGTTGGAACTAAATCTATCCTTCAATAATTGTTATTTGGTTCTGGCATTATGAGAACAACAATTGTTCAAATTATCGCCATATTCATAAAGGATTATTGGGACCTTATAAATCATTATTGGAGAAACTATATCAATAATTATGGTGCTAAACTGTCATAAGACAAGGATTATAAGTAACACCGCCATTTAAATCATATTAGAAATGATACATGAAGAAACTCCATGTTGATGGGATTTTTGAGTCTTTTGATTTTGAATGAAATTGACGCTTGTGAGAATTTCCTGGTTAAAACCCGTTCATAGGCCAAAAGGGAACGTATGACTAAATTATTGGACACTGTACAAAGTGATGTATATAGTCCATTAGGAATAGCCATGTGTGGTGGATCTTTCAGCTTCATAAAAACTAAAACCAAATATTTGAGTGAATATATGAATATTTACTTAATGAGGAAATAGTATGAAACATTTTGAAAGTGTTCAAAGATTTTCAAAAGGAAGTGAAAAATCATTGTAACAAGAGAATATAGAATTTATGATTGGATCATAAAGAAAAATATTTGAGTTACAAAGTTTAAAAAACGCCTATGAGTTGAGAAATTGTTCCATAGACTTACGTTTCCTGAAACAGCATAGTATATGGAATGTTTGAGAAATGTAATCAAACCTTGTTTGACATGGTAAGATCAAAGGTGTCATTTATATAAAAATGCTATAATATTTAAAGGATGAATCTTTAGTTACTACCGCTTTTACACTGGAAAGAGCACATCATGATCCGTTGGAATGACACAATACTAAGTTATGGAATGGGATAAAACCCAGTCTTTTCTAAAAAAAATGGTATTCAACGCATATGTAAAATGTTTACAACTAAAGTGAGATAATAAAGTCAGATAATAGCATCTTTGTAGGTCATCCCAAAGTGACCGTTGGTAATTCCTCCTCAACACTAAAGACAAAAGTGTTCGTTGCTAAGAACGTCAAGTTTCTTGAGAAGGAACTTTTTATGAAAAGTTAAGTAGGAGGACAATAGAACATTGATTAAGGGTATTGAACTTGAGTTATATGATTAGGGTAGCGCAACACCGGAAATTGTCCCAGAGGCGGCCACAATGCTCATGGCTCCCGTGCCTCAAAGGTTGACATCGTGAGATCTAAGTTCCTATTGAACCACGTACACCCGGTAACAATCAAATAGCAAGATTTGAGAATGAATCATTGTTTAACAATGATGAACCAACTACATACAAAGAAGCGATAATGGGCCCTGACTTCGTAAATGGCTAGAAGCCATGAAATCCGTGATAGTTCCATATACGAGGAATCATGTTTTGAACATGGAAGGCATGAAGCCTGTTGATCGTATTTGGATCTATAAAGAAACAAACATGGTTGATTCACATCTATGAAATAGTCGACATATCATTAAAATAGTTTACAATTATGTTCAATGAGTTAACTATGATAAGATTTGATCTTTTATAGCGATATTTAGTCTGAACGGATTAATATAGCAACCACTGCATATGCCAATTTTGGTAAATGGTAATTGAACAAAACAAAACAATGTTCTCCTAAAAGAATGGTTACCTAGGACATTACATGGCATGGTCCAAAGGGTTTTGTTAATTCAAAAGGATGCTAAAAGGCATGCAAATTTCAATGATTGAAATAAGTGATAACTGCAAGTGCACAGATCATTTGTAGCTAGTTTCGAAATAAATATATCGATCCCACAAAGAGAAGTAGGCGAAAGACTAAAATGCTTTTAACTACAATTAAACGAAGTACTTAAGAAATAACTTTAAGATGCAAGAAAAGTAGAGTTGTTTTTGAGTTAGTTGAACAAGGTAATTTATAGTAAAGCAAAACTTAATGCAGAAAGTAAGAATCGCGTGTGTAATAGAACTTTGGAACTGCAATAGGGAAAAAGGCGTTCTCGGTGAGTGGTGGATACACCGCTAGCAATTTAGACTAGGAAATCAAGATTATTATAACGAATATTCTCATAATATGTATGTATGTGGGAGGATCTCCATATATGGACAAATAGGCAGCAACCTCTACTCACATCGTCCTTCATAACCATAACTAACGAATAAATGACATCAATCGTATTATCCCGCTATTAAGCGATTTCTCCCGTGGCATGGACATGGCTTAATGAGTTCTCCTTGACTCCCTAAGTTAGCATGTAAGAAATGACAACAGCTTTATAGTCACAATAAGCGCTATCATTCCTCCGTCTACTAACAAGTAATCCCCTTCATCGAGTCCCTAAAGGAGGCAAATATTAAGGAGGTGCACAACTCCCAACATCAAGATGAAGACAATTAACACATACACATAATGATGTATAACATAATAATGTCTATCTCATCTCAATCATATGCTAGAGTTTCTCCATCTCCCCAAGAACTAGAGATCTACTCA
The DNA here is from genome assembly GCA_023614405.1 of Avena insularis. Taxonomy (NCBI): domain Eukaryota; kingdom Viridiplantae; phylum Streptophyta; class Magnoliopsida; order Poales; family Poaceae; genus Avena; species Avena insularis. Next base: position 426,551 of record JAJUPC010000236.1, read on the forward strand.
GACATGGAGGCAATCAACATCATGGCAATGGTAATGGAAACAATCATAGATGAATAGTACTTGTATAAATCCACAACGAGTATGGAAATTACAACAAGATCTAGAAAAGGCGTAGATGTGATGGATGGAGATGGTGGTGATGAAGCGGTGGATGATGAAGATTGATGCCTTAGCTTCTCGGATCTGCGTAGGGTGAAGATGGATCCCTGTGGATGAGTTCCCCCTCCAAATGCCTTCCGGAGGTGAGGTTTCGGTGATTTTTAGGTGTTTTGTATGTCGTCTCCCTGATCCAGTTGCACGGGGTGAAACTATTTGAGGAGGCGGAGGCGGCGCCAACTATATGGTCGGAACTATATGGCCGAAAAATTTATTCCAGTCTTATAGTTGGTCGTTGTAACCTCTATCTCCTTTGTTCTCTTCGGGTTTTCTTCTAGTATTATTAATATTTCCCAAATAAGCGATTTACGTTGTTTTTGACTATTTTTCTCCACAGTACAACTTCTCCAAGAATTGTGTCTATTGGATCCATCATCTGTCCTAATCCTGGTGAAAACTGACATAAAATATGCGCGCGAGCGCTGTAAAATACCAAGATCCTACATCTACAATACAAAATGATAGTGTAAAACATGATGCAAATATGCACTCATTAACTTCCCCAAGCTTAGACTCTTGCTCGTCCCGAGCAAGTTTTAGCTTAATGGATGTGATCCTCATATTCATGAAGTTGAGTCGATTAAAATAAATGAGGAAGTTGCAGTATGTGTTTATCATATACGATACATAGGAATAAGTTCATGAATAGTACCTTACTTGAACCATCTGAATAGTATTAGCAGGCTTCCACACCTTAGTGATCGACAGTTCATAAAATATGAATCTCAACATAGTGTAAGAGTACCCGGTTCAACCGAATGAGTTAGCAAGGTAGTCCAAGTGTTTTAGGATCAACGTATTCACTTGGGACTCAAAATCTCAAAAGTGTCTCTTTGTCATACTACAATACAGTGGTATATGCCTATTTGCTCTTTGCACACTCGCCCTTTTTCTTCTTTCTTTTCTTCTCTTTTATATATGCTCACACTTTTGTTTTAAGTGATGTGCAAAGGAGCTAGCCATACATTCCACTTCATGTAGGAATTCAAAGTTTAACAATCTCAATTATCAAATTCCAATTGTATATGAAGCATTCTTATGACTTGGAGATTCTACCTCGACTTGTTCCCACTCTATTTTGATGGCACTTTCATTTTCTTTTGTTCAAGGTTTCTTTTTCAACTTAACTGTATAGATAATTTTTCTTTGTAAATCAAACCAGACTTACAACATATTTACCAAATTATCTTTATTTTTTCCATTAATACTAATAGTGTGGAAGACTCCTATTGCTATCATTAAGTGCAAGTAAAATTATACGCATGCCATTCATATATCAATAAAGCAAACACAACCTCAATATTGCTCCACATGTAATAATAAACTCAGAATTTCATTAAAGGGATCGACTATTACTGAAGGGAATTCTAATGATGCAAACTTTATTTCTAGTTTGAACTAATGCAAAACTGTAATATAAAACTTATAAGGTAGATTACATGGTCTTTAAAGATCTCCCCAAGCTTGGAATTAATCTAGGCGGGTTCAATTAACTCCTTGTTGGTACCTATTCCTCCTCCTGGGTAGAAAGAGCATCGCCCTCTTCTTTTATGTTGTCATCTTTAACTATGCTTGCAAATCGAACCTTGACCTCGGCCATGTCATATTGGAGCTTCAACATTTTCTTCTTGAGGAATTTCTTCTCATCTGTCAACTCAAAGACAGTTTTAATTAAGAAACCAACTCTACCATCGATGTCATCGACCTTCTTCTCATGGTCTTTGCTCATCATCCAGTAGGAGTCAATCCCTTCTCCAATTGTTTCAACACATGCCTTCGAAGCCTTTTCTAACACATAGATCTTATCATGAATCTCATCTTGCCTCACCTTCTTAGGTTTAAGAGGTGATGGACCAAGAGAAGGTTTATAATAGGATCATATGTTGTAATGATAAGGATTAGGGAGATACTCATCCTTATTCCTTCCTCGCTCAGCTTGCCTCATCATCTCCATCCTTTGCGGGAACATGCCTCCCAATTTGGGAGAGGCTTGATCTTCGGGATGGATGATGACGACGATCCTTTAGGTTCTACTTCTTCGATTCTCTTCACGGGCTTCTCTTCTTTCTTCTTCCAAATCTTGTTGCATGGAAGGGATGCATGGCTTCGCTGCATGGATGTTGTTAGAGGGGCTTGTATAGGGATGGCGAGGATTTTTTCGAGGCTTGAGGTTGTAGCTCTGCAAAAACTTAATGAAAAAGGTTAGATGCGATCAGCTTTAAAAGGAGAGGTCAAAAACCCTAGCCGCCTTTCGTAATGAGCAACTATACGGGTGTGGCCCGTATAGCTCCCGCCATATAGTTATGAACAGACTATAGATTTCACCTACGATGGATCCAACTATACAGACGGAACTATACGGGCAGAAGTTTTTATTCCCGCCGTATAGTTGGTCGTTAAACTCTCTGGACTCTGAATAAATTTTTTGGAGATGGGTCGATAACTATACGACCACAACTATACGGGCAGAATTTTTAATTCCGGGCGTATAGTTGGTCATTAAACTCTCAGTACTCAGGAAATTATTTTGTCAAAGGCGTTGATATCTATACGACCGCGGCTATACGTGTAGAATTTTTAATTCTAGCCATATAGTTGGTCGTTAAACTCTCAGTACCTTTCGTGGATGGAAGGGGTGATGTTGCAACAACTATATGACCGCAACTATACGGATGTAATTTTTATTCCCGCCATATAGTTGGTCGTTAAACCTTCTGTGTCCACCAAATTTTTTTTGCTTCTCCAAGGATTCTTTATTAATATGAAACTTAATGAAATATCGAGTTTTGACATAAAAATGTTAGCTTAGATTTTCGACCAATTCTGGCATTATCAATCTTCCTTCTTCTTTGCTAGAGCATCAAATGTTTCTTATTTAACACAATGCTCAAATTAAATTTTAACTGGAAATTTAAAAACTTACTCAATCCTTTATTTCGCATGGGTTGCCTCCCAAGAAGCGCTCTTTTATGGTCAATAGCTTGACCGTATTGTTGCTCATTCTGTCTCGAGTCCATTCTTCTCAGTTGCCATTCTCTGTATATCTTTGCTTAATTACTTCCTCTAGAGTGATCAATTCTATGGTACTGCACTTATATCTTCTTTTACTCGATAATGCTTCAAGCTTTGCCCATTTACCACCCATGCAAGAGAGGGTGTTTTTCCTTGGAGCTTCACTGCTCCCGATGAATAAGCTTCTTCAACTATATATGGGCCTTCCCACTTTGATCTGAGCTTTCCTGAAAACAACTTAAGACGAGAATTATAGAGCAACACTTTGTCTCCATTTTTAAAAGTCTTATTCTCTATTTACTTATCATGCCATCTTTTCACTTTTTCCTTAAACAACCTAGCATTCTCATAGGCTTCACTTCTAAACTCATCTAAAGCATGAATATCTAATAAACAATTTTCTCCTGCTGCTTTAAGGTCATAATTTAGGTTCTTGATTGCCCAAAAAGCTTTGTGTTCCAATTCGAAAGGTAAATGGAATGCCTTACCGTACATCATCTTATAAGGTGTCATACCCATTGGATTTTTAAACGCAGTACGGTATGCCCATAGAGTGTCATTTAACTTGTATGACCAATCTTTTCTTGATTTGTCCATCGTCTTCTTGTGTATGGTATTTAATTCTCTATTAGAGAGTTCCACTTGACCACTTGTTTAGGGATGATATAGTGAAGCAACACGGTGAGTTACTCCATTCTTGCTGAGGATCTTCCTGAAAGTTCCTTTCATAAAATGAGAACCACCGTCAGTAATTAAAAATCTAGGAACTCCAAACCTAGGGAATATGACATCCTTGATCATCTTCACTGAGGTGGCTGCATCTGCATGATTTGTCGGAATAGCTTCAACCCATTTAGTAACATAGTCAACAACAACAAGAATATGAGTATAACCATTCGACTCTATAAATGGTCTAATACATCGTAAACGTATCTACCATGCTTGTTTAGTATCTACTTTCTTATATTTTGTTCATACTTTGAGGTATTTTTATACATTTTTTGGAACTAACCTATTAACAAGATGCCACAGTGCCAGTTGCCTGTTTTCTGCTGTTTTTGGTTTCAGAAAAGCTAGTAAGGAAATATTCTCGGAATTGGACCGGACAAAAGCCAAAGTCAATATTTTATCTAAAGCAACACGGAGTCCGGAGGGGAGACGAAGTGGCGCACCAGGGCAGCCACACCTAGTGGCGGCGTGGCCTGGGGCGGCGCGCCACCAGGGGGTGTGGGCCCCCTGGTGCTCCGCCGACCTTGCCCTTACGCCTATAAAAACCTCCCGAGACGAAAACCCTAAGTACCTGATCAAAATTCCACGAAAGAGTCTATAGCCGCCGCCATCTCCATCCCTAAACCGGGAAGGATCTGACGCTCTTCCCGGCACCATGCCAGAGGGAAGAGATCACCCTGGAGGCCTTCTTCATCATCATACCTGCCTCCGGTGTGATGTGTGAGTAGTTCATCCCTGGACTACGGGTCCATGTAGTAGCTAGATGGTTGGTTCTTCTCCTTTGTGCTATCATGTTTAGATCTTGTGAGCTCTGTTCATGATCAAGATCATCTATTTGTAATCTTACATGTTGTGTTTGCGGGGATCCGATGGATATTGAGATGCTATTTCAGATTGATTATTGATTCTATCATGTCTATGTTATTTGTGATCTTGCATGCTTTCCATTGTTAGTAGCTATCTTGGCCAAGTAGATGCTAGCAACTCCAAGAGGGAGTATTTATGCTCGATAGTGGGTTCATGCCTCTAGTAATCTGGGGAAGTGACATGAATCTCTAAGGTATTAGATGTGCTGTTGCTACTAGGGAGAAAACATCAATCCTTTGTTCATGGGATAATCGTATTGTTTACTTTACACACTTTGCTTAATGCAATTATCTATTACTTGCAACTTAATACTGGAGGGGGTTCAGATGATAACCTGAAGGTGGATTATTAGTCATAGATGCAGTTGGATTATGGTATATGTATACTGTTGTAATGCCTAATCAAATCTCATAGGAGTCAAGATGATTAGTATATGCATGGTATGCTTTCTCGAGTCTGTCAATTGCCCCGCTGTAATTTGTTCACCCAACATGTTATTTATCTTAAGGAGAATCACCTCTAGTGAACTATGGACCCCGGTCCATTATTTTACCATTGATAAACCATCTACTTTTTACTGTTTACGGTTTACTTTCTGCAAGCAATTACTATCTTCCACACAATACATTTAATCCTTTGTTTTCAGCAAAACCGGTGAGATTGACAACCTCACTATAAGTTGGGGCAAAGTTCTATGGTTGTGTTATGTAGGATTCCAAGTTGGAAACAACACCTTGGATTTGTTTCCTTGCTCGTACTGGTTCGATAACCTTGGTTTCATAACTGAGGGGAAACTTGTTGTTGTGCTCATCATACCTTCCTCTTGGGGTTCCCAACGAGCTCGATATATTTTGAGCCATCAAGCCTTCTTTCTGGCGCCGTTGCTGGGGAGTCAAGGACATCTTCACAAGGGGAGTCCCTCATAACCAATCCCTTTACTTTGTTTTTTGTTTTGCTTAGTTTATTTTTGCTTTGTTTGCTTGTTTCTTTTATCAAAAACACAAAAAATTAGTTGTATTGGTTTGTATCTTTATATTAAAAACACAAAAAATGAATACTCTTGAAAACACTAAGTTGTGTGACTTCACTAGCACCAACAACACTGATTTCATGTGCACACCTATTGCTCCACCTGTTCCTGAAGCTACTTTCTTTGAAATTAAACCTGCTTTGCTCAATCTTGTTATGAAAGAACAATTCTCTGGTGTTGGTACTAAAGATGTTGCTGCTCACCTTAATAACTTTATTCAACTTTGTGAGATGAAAAAACATAGGGATATAGATGGAGATATTATTAAGCTTAAATTGTTTCCTTTCTCTTTGAGAGGAAAAGCTAAAGAATGGTTGCTATCCCTAACTAGAAATAGTATTGATTTTTGGACTAAATGCAAAGATGCTTTCATTGGAAAATACTATCCTCCTGCTAAGATTATATCTATGAGAAGTGAAATAATGAAATTTAAATAATCTGATAATGAACAGTTGCTCAAGCTTGGGAAAGAATGAAATCTTTGGTAAAGAATTGTCCCACTCATGGACTGACTGCTTGGATGATTATCCAAACCTTTTATGCAAGAATGAATTATTCTTCAAGAAATCTGCTGGATTCTGCTGCTGGAGGTACCTTTATGACCATTACTTTGGGTGCTGCAACAAAGCTTCTTGATAATATGATGGTTAACTATTCTGAATGGCACACTGAGAGAGCTCCACAAGGTAAGAAGGTAAATTCTGTTGAAGAAACCTCCTCCTTGAGTGATAAATTGATGTTATTATGTCTATGCTTGTTAATAGGAAAGCTCATATTGATCCAAATCATGTTCCCTTAGCCTCTTTGGTTTCTCAAGAAGAGCAAGTTGATGTGAACTTTATTAGAAATAATAATTTTAGCAATAATGCCTACAAGAATAATTTTGGTAATAATAATTATAGGCCATATCCTCCCAATAATGGTAATTCTTATGGAAATTCCTACAACAACAATACAAGTGCACCCTCTGAACTTGAAGTCATGCTTAAATTTTTATTAGTAAACAAACTGCTTTCAATAAAACTATTGAGGAAAAACTTTCTAATGCTGAAATAAATATATCATCTTTGTCTGAAGCACAATCCTCTTTGATTAATAAAATGGCTGCTAAACCTGAAACCATAGAAAATCCCTTTGCTGCTACTAATGCCATACAAGTTAGAATTGATGAAAATGTTAGACTATTAGCTGAATTGCATGCTAAGTGGGAAAGAGAAGATGAAATTGCTAGAAATAGTAGTATTTGTACTATCACCACCACTAATGTTGATGCTAGCAAACCACATGAAGTCCCCATTCGTTTTGCAACAAACAATAACTCTATTACCTTGGATGGTAATTATGATTTTGATCTTGATGGTTGCAATATCTCTAAAGTAATTATGTTCCTACAACATCTTGCTAAAAGTCTTAATGCTAGTGCTATGAATATGGCTTTTACAAAACACATTACTGATGCTCTCATAAAAATTAAAGAAGAAAAGATGAAACATAAAGCTTCTATTCCTATGAAATTAGAAGATGGTTGGGAAGCCATCATTAATATGAAAGTGAATGAATTTGATCTCAAAGCTTTATGTGATCTTGATAGTAGTGTTTCTATTATGCCTAGAAAGATTTATGAAATGCTTGATTTGCACCCATTGGAAGATTGTTATTTAAATGTCCAACTTGATGATAATGCTAAAAAGAAACTCATGGGGAGTATTAATGATGTTCTTATTATGGTTAACAATACCCATGTCCCTGTTGATTTCTATGTTTTGGATGTTGAATGCAATGCTTCTTGTCCTATTATTTTGGGAAGACCTTTTCTTAGAACTGTTGGTGCCATTATTGATATGAAAGAAGGTGCAATTAAATATCAATTCCCACCCAAGAAAGGTATAGAACACTTCCCAAGGAAGAGAGAGAAGATTCCTTTTGCCTCTACTATTAAAATAAAATTTTCTCTTAATGCTTCTTCATTTGAGAATACTTGATTCTTGCTTCTTATGCCTAGCTCAAAGGCGTTAAAGAAAAGCACTTATTGGGAGATAACCCAAATTTTGAGTCAATAATTTTTTCTTTTGTTGAGTCTCGGAAGTTATTGCTTCAGTAATAACCTCTCATTATCATTTTTGTGTGGTTTTTGTGCCAAGAATAACCTCTAATAAGAGAGAAATAATGCTTGGCAAAGTTGTTGTCCCGAAATAGATTTCTGTGCTTTGCTATAAAAATTCTTGAAGAATCTTTGTACGTCGTATTGAACTGTAATGTTTTGTGCTTCTGCCCCAGGTTGCTATCTAACTTTCGTTAGTTTAACACTTTTTGATTTGAGCAACAATCAGTGTTTACCTACTTGTCTATTTTGATAGATTTCTGCCATTATTTGCATTTGACTCTTAATCTCTTTCTCTTTGAGTTCTTGCCAAATTTCTTGAACTTTTAAAAGGAATTGTAACAGTAGCTTGTATTCTAATGGAAGTTTTACTTGTGTTGAAACTGAACCTAGAGACCTATTATCTTAAGTACACTAATGTTGCGCTAATGAAGATTGTGTGAAGTTTTGTATGAAGGAAATTTTAAAGTGTAGGGAAGAATAATGTGATAAGATGAAGTATGGACAAAGGCTTAAGCTTGGGGATGCCACCCGTATCACCCCAAGAAATATTCAAGAAGTACAAGCATCAAAGCTTGGGGATGCCCAAGGCATCCCCTTGTTCATCAATAAATATCTCAGGTTTCTTCCAAACACTTCATTTTTATTGTTTCATGCACAATTGTGTTGTTTTTGGAGCGTCTTCATTTTTTTAGTTTTATTTTTCTTACTTTTCTTAAATAAATTGGTTGGACCCCCGCATTCATACGTAGTTTCAAATAAGTTGATTTGGATTGGAAAAGAGTAGGAAAGTTCATGCTTATAAGTGGTATAAAAAGGAGTCTTGTTTTGACTGTGGCCTAGACTTTATCATGTTATGTTTGATATTGCTATGACTTTATGCTTAGTGAGTATTGTTGTAGCATAACTTGTTACAAACAATTGAGATTGCTTAATGTGCCTTGAAAGAATCATGCTTTGTTTTGGCATATAAAAGCATAATATTGTGGTATTCTCCTTTGATGCTTTACTTGGGTTGACTTGGCGCATGCTCACACCATGTTAAGACTATACCAAGTCACCATAGCCTCTATGATCATTTAGTTTTCGACTTGTAATATCACTTTATGCTTTAATTAATAATGTTTTGTTGCTTTGCATGATTATGGCCATTATTGCTCTCTTAGTTGGTCGCTCCCAGTCTTTTGCTAGCCTCCACATGTACCAAGTATGAGTTCCACTCATGCATCCAACTCCAAATAAAACCAAGTTATTCCAAAGAGTCCACCATACCTACCTATTAGCATTATTACTATTCCAAGTATATTCATGTTTTTATCTACCTTCTGAATTAAACTTATTATATGAAAATTAGTGATTAAAGCTCTCACAAACTTGATGGCACACTTTACTTTCTTGCACTTAATAAACTTGAACCATTGTGCCCATATATGTTGCGTATATGCTTGCACTTTGTTAGTTGTGAATTAGCAGAACCATGTATCATGGGGAACGTTTTCAACATTGCACTTTATTTAGTTAATATCATGTTCTTTTGCTTATGGATCCCGACGGTGTGAAATGAAAGGGGAGCTTGTAAAGCTCATGGAGTTTGTATATGTGTTAGAGAAACGCCCCGGTGGCTAGCCTAAGCCATGCCTAATCATGGTGAAAACTTGCAGCATAACCATAGTGAGCAATATGTGAAGCATCCTCAATAAAAGAAGAAAAAAAGAAAAGGCAAAGCCTATGCAAATAGCAAAAAAAAGGATCGCTGAGATGCTCATTGTCTGTTGCCTTGTCATTTTGATATGGGAAGGCTCCTGTATCATGGGGCAAGGGGTACCCCGTTGGCGGTTCTCTATGATACACATATACTTACAATGACAAGAACTTACTTGTGACTAAAGTTGAGTAGCATGAGGTTCGGTACTCATAAGCAAGGGGCATGAGATTTTCATCTTATAACTTGTCAGGCATATGCTCATATTTGTTCACTCTAACCTTAATCACCTAAAGATGCTTATGATAGGGGTAATGAGAGCTGAAAGCTAATAAGTACCATAATTTTTGGAAGCTGTTTATGAGACTTGAATCCCTGCTTCCTTCTATGAAGGGCCTTTCTTTTACTTTTATGTTGAGTCTCCATCTTCTATCTTTATGCACCTATTGAGAGAGCATAGTGGTCATTCTTAGTTTAATGTGCATTGTCCCAGAACTTGTTGATTGATTCATAACTTTGATATTGCTTGTTCTTAAACTATTTGTATGTAGTCACTCTTATGAACTTCGAAGGTGTCCTATGCATTTATGTTTTGCTACACCATGAGGGACAAGCTGACTGCCATTCTCATTATGTTTTTTATATGTGAAACAAAAAAACGTCTTTCAAAGCATTATTATTCATGAATCTTTTGTTTGTACCTTTTCATGTTACAACATAGTTGCTATGTCTTATTGTTAGAACTATATCTTTCATGTCTATGTTAGAGTACTATGATCCCAGCTATCAATATTTACAAATACCTTGATCAAGATTGTGATGGCGCATGTCACCTAAAAAATTATTCTTTTTTATCCCTTACCTACTCGAGGACGAGCAGGAGTTAAGCTTGGGGATGTTGATATGTCGTAAACTTATCTATAATTTTTGATGTTCCATACTTGTTTAGTATCTACTTTCTTATGTTTTGTTCATACTTTGAGGTATTTTTATACATTTTATGGAACTAACCTATTAACAAGATGCCACAGTGCCAGTTGCCTGTTTTCTGCTATTTTTGGTTTCAAAAAAGCTAGTAAGGAAATATTCTTGGAATTGGACCGGACAAAAGCGAAAGTCAATATTTTACCCGAAGCAACATGGAGTCCGGAGGGGAGACGAAGTGGCGCACCAGGGCGGCCACACCTGGTGGCGGTGCGGCCTAGGGGGGCACGCCACTAGGGGGTGTGGCCCCCTGGTGCTCCACCGACCTTGCCCTTCCGCCTATAAAAGCCTCCCATGATGAAAACCCTAAGTACCTGATCAAAATTCCACGAAAGAATCTGTAGCTGCCGCCATCTCCATCCCTAGATCAGAGGGATCTAAAGCTCTTCCCGGCACCCTGCCGGAGGGGAGAGATCGCCCTGAAGGCCTTCTTCGTCACCATGCCTGCCTCCAGTGTGATGTGTGAGTAGTTCATCCCTGTACTACGGGTCCATGTAGTAGCTAGATGGTTGGTTTTTCTCCTTTGTGATATCATGTTTAGATCTTGTGAGCTCCGTTCATGATCAACATCATCTATTTGTAATCTTACATGTTGTGTTTGCGGGGATCCAATGGATATTGAGATGCTATTTCAGATTGATTATTGATTCTATCATGTCTATGTTATTTGTGATCTTGCATGCTTTCCGTTGTTAGTAGCTATCTTGGCCAAGTAGATGCTAGCAACTCCAAGAGGGAGTATTTATGCTCGATAGTGGGTTCATGCCTCTAGTAATCTGGGGAAGTGACAGGAATCTCTAAGGTACTAGATGTGCTGTTGCTGCTAGGGAGGAAACAACAATCCTTTGTCCATGGGCCAATTGTATTGTTTACTTTACACACTTTTCTTAATGGAATTATTTGTTGCTTGCAACTTAATACTGGAGGGGGTTCGGATGATAACCTGAAGGTGGATTATTAGTCATAGATGCAGTTGGATTATGGTCTATGTATAATGTTGTAATGCCCAATCAAATCTCATAGGAGTCAAGATGATTATTATATGCATGGTATGCTTTCTCGAGTCTGTCAATTGCCCCGCTGTAATTTGTTCACCCAACATCTTATTTATCTTAAGGAGAATCACCTCTAGTGAACTATAGACCCCGGTCCATTCTTTTGCCATTGATAAACCATCTACTATTTACTGTTTACTATTTACTTTCTGCAAGCAATTACTATCTTCCACACAATATGTTTAATCCTTTGTTTTTAGCAAAATTGGTGAGATTGACAACCTCACTGTAAGTTGGGGCAAAGTTCTGTGGTTGTGGTGTGCAGGATTCCAGTTGTTTCCTTGCTCCTACTGGTTTGATAACCTTGGTTTCTTAACTGAGGGAAAACTTGCTGCTGTGCTCATCATACTTCCTCTTGGGGTTCCCAACAAGCTCTATATATTTTGAGCCATCATGGTCCCATGTAGTCCATTCCCCATATATCAAAGGGTTCAATTATGAGACTATAATTCATTGCCATTTCTTGTCTCCTACCTATATTACCTCTTCTTTGGCAAGCATCACAGAATTCCACATACTTGTGTGCATACTTGAGCAAGGTGGGCCAATAGAATCAGGATTGAAGTACCTTTACGGCAGTTCTCTTACCTACATGATGCCCTCCATACGGACTGTCATGACAAGCTTTCAATATCGCATTCATTTCATGGTTTGGAACACACTTCCGAATCATTTCGTCAGGTCCATGATGATATAAGATATGGATCATCCCAAAAGTAATATTTAAGATCATTAAAGAATTTCATCCTTTGATTTCATGACATACCAGGAGGTATAAATTTTGCTGCTAGATAATTAGCATAATCCGCATACCACGGATCAACAATTTCAACATTTGCTAAATATTTCCCAGAAATGATTCATTAATAGGTACGGGGTTATTGATTATTCCCTCCATCCTAGAGAGATGATCTGCTACCGGATTATCTTTACCCCTCCTATCTACTATTTGCAAATCATATTCTTGTAGTAATAAAACCTACCTAATCAACCTGGGCTTAGCATCCTTTTTCACAAGGAGGCGATGCAAGGATTGGTGATCCGTATGCATTATTACCTTAGAATTAATAATGTACAATCTAAATTTGTTGCAAGCAAAAATTATAGCTAGGAACTCTTTTTCTTTAGTAGCGTAATGTTTTTGAATCTTATTAAGAGGTATACTAGCGTAATAAATAACATTCAAATTCTTTTCATCTCGTTGTCCCAACATAGCCCCTAAAGCATAATCACTAGCATCACACATGATTTCAAAAGGTTCATCCCATTTTGGAGATTGCATGATAGGTGCTGAAACTAGTTTATTCTTAAGGTTCTCAAAAGCTGCAATGTAGTCATGATCTAAGTAGAATGGAGTTTCTTTATCAAGGAGGTTGGTGACAGGCATAGCTATTTCAGCAAAATCTTTTATAAAACGCTTATAAAAACCTGCATGTCCTAGAAATATTTTTAGGTTTTTAATTGTCAACACTCGGATTTTTAATCCCAGATGCCTGTTATGCCATACCTTGCAATCCCAGGATTACCATTTTTGCGAGACATAATAGAATTTGTACCACAATACATCATCTATTACAAACCATAATAAAGGTCTTACAAATAAAGGATCTCATGATCCAGTCTTAATACAAATCAAGCAGCGGAAATTAAACGTAGTAGGGGCTCCATCTTCAGGTTCACAGGCAATGCTGACGATGGGAGATGATCCTAGTTGTCATAGACCTCCTGCTGGCCATCATCCTGGTAGTCCTCCTCATAGTCTGGCCACGGGAATAGCCAGTGACAAAGCCATGAGTACTCTTTAAGTACTCGTAAACTATCACTAACAAGTAAGGTAGTTCTAGTAGGAATCTTAAGCTCTAGGTTTATTTGCAAAAAGCCAGGTTTATCTCATACTGAGTTTAGAAGTAAAGAAAACTAACTTAATGTTCTAAATCACTTAAGTGGGAACCTAATTTTCATGTCCACAATCCTGTTGTGGCCAAGTCAAAGTCATTGTTCAATTCACAATTCATTCTGAAAACAAGTGACGATGAATGGATGCATCCAATCGGCCCATAATCATGACGCTGACTATTTGAATAGTTTGACACTCTGTAGAGGTGGTACACTTTCACCACAAAATTCGATACATCCGTTAGGGATAACCCTGAATCATCATACTTAGTATGCAGATAATCAATCATAACCTTTCAATTACATAGTCTAGTATAGGCACCCCCCTATGATCTTGGCCTCCCCGCCATGGCCATTTGCCATCCTGGGCACTGCATAGGTGGACATTCACACTCACGAGGTAGCCTCAGCTCAACCTCTTTCCGCGAGGGAACCCATACTAAGGCATATAAACTTCCAGTTAAGCCCTACCCAATTCAGGTATTGTGGTTGTATGGTAAAATTGGAACGGTATCGCATCCAAACCCAACCATCCATTTTTATAAAGGGCTAAGGCTCATGCCTCAACATTTTCATCACCAAATCATTTTGTGTCCATAATACATGTCAAAACATTTCAATAGAATGAACCATCATTCCAAGGTTTTCATAATCATTTTCACCAAGTATTCCCGTCTAAAGTGATGAACTTTTATGCTCAGCACTAGCCACTAAAGTTGAGGGCATTCACTAATGAGGGACTAATCAAGTGTAACTATCCAACTCTAGTTTTATGCCTTTTGATGACATCTAAATATAGCTAGTTAGGCCTAGTTTTATACTCTTTATGGTATCTATCCTATTGTTCCAATACTCACAAAGCACTAACTAAAAGTAAAGAACTTTGGTAAAGTAAAAGAATAAAGCTTGCAAGTAAAACTTGGGATTGGTATAATCAAAGTTGCATAACCAAGCATGCCTAAGGCATCTTGCATAGGTTATCTTGCAAGGATGAATTGCATAGTTCTAGATTGCAATTAGTGATGGCTTGCCTTGAGTGATGTAGTGATTGAAGTTTTCTTCTTCTTCTTGGTAGTACTCCTCCTCCTCGTATCTCGGGTCGGTACTATCGTCTATAAATGAATACGAGGTACACAATCACCAAACAATACTTAACTATTTCTATTTAGCACACTAAGGCTCACACTTGATGATCTAGCATCATCACAAACATCACATGAAATAAAGACCTAGTCTTATTTATTTTATTTTAGAAAAGTAATTTCTACTCATTGAAAATACTTAAGATTTAATATTCTCCAATTAAAATATAGGATCATGTTGACACATGTCATCACCACATATTATAATCCTTGGGAATGTGATTTAAAGTGGTGGTCATATTTTATAAAGTTTAAGATTATCATTTAATAGAATTAAAGTGACAAGAAATGCCTATATAGCATTCTTTTGGTACTAGTCCAATGTCACTGCGTGTAAACCTAAATATTTTTACATATTTAGATAGATCTTGTCAAATGTGATTTTTGAGAGTTGGAATCAACTCAAAAGAATTTATGGTTGATTTTTAAAATTGTTTGAAGTTGGAAAAGTCTTTGTCTTATTATTTTTACTATAGGTGATCTATAATTTCAAATGGTTTGAATCCAACGGGCTTGGATAGATATTTTGAATACCTTTCTAACAAAATTGGAATCATGCAATTTGGTTTAGTGAATCTCTTTGAATTGATTTTTGAATATATTGACAGAATCTGGTTTTAACTAAATTAGAAAAGAACTGTTTGAATCATTGGGCTCTACACGTGAATCTAAATGGGCCGGCCCAGCTGCACTGCGCTGGCGCAGCGGGTTGCTGACAGGGGGTCCCACTAGTCAGTGGCTCATCTAACCCGAATCAGTACGTTTCAATCTAGGTCGTGCGATTAGAACATGATCTAACGACTGAGGTTCATCGTCTATGATGAACAGCTCTGGCGAGATTCTAACCCTAACGTGGCGGTGGGGGTCGTGTGAGGCTCACCAGGGCTCCAGCTAGGGTCAGTGATGAGGGCGAACAACATGGTAGACGACGGCGGTTCGAACGGTGGTCGCGGTGGCTCCTGGGGCGGCTCCAATCAACGGCTCCTCTTTTCCTCTGCAGGGGTGGACTCCGGCAAAATTCCGGAGGGCTGGTGCTCTCCTTGCTCCGAGGAGAGGTGTGGGAGGTTCTGTGAGGAGTGGGGAGTGAGATGGTGTGGTGAATTGAGGCGGAGGTGGCCTCTATTTATACACCGGCGAGAGGGACATTGTGGCATGGACTGGCTCCTCCGGCAACGGCGGTACATTGAGCTATTGGCGTCGCTGAGGGTAGGGGGCAACGCTGTGCTCCCTGGCAGTTGTCACATGCTTAATGGCGCGGTATGGGGCAGTCGAGAATGGTCGGGCGCGGGCGGTGCTCTGCGCGGAAACGATGGTGGGCGTTGGGTGGCGCTGCACTAGCGCAACAACAATGGGGAAGTGGTCTGTTGCGCTGCTAGGTGCTAGGGGATACCAGGGGAGTGAAGAGGGGACAAATGTTTTGATCACTTCTCAAATCAGTAGAGTTAGGCAGGGTTTGATCTGTGTTTGCCATGTGTTCGACCAAATGGCCGCATGAATTCAAATTTGAAATTTTTGAATGAATTTTGGTGAGTATGTCTGTCACATGCTTGAGTGTCTAAGGTTGCTTGGAAAAGTCGAGTGGAATTGGTTTGAGTGGTTTTTGCAAAATGGTGATCTTAGTACATACACTTGATTAAATTTTGAATTATCCTTTAAATAGATTTGAAAATAGTTTCTGTGAGTTTGTAAAGTGGTCTTGGGTTCACTTTGACTTGGTCTAGAAAGGGGTGAAAAGAAATGGAAATGTTTCTGTTAGAAATTCTTTACTAGGAACTCACAAAGTGGCCTAGTGGTTAATTTTGGTCAAAATGACCATTTGCTCATATGCTTTATATTTTATATCCTTTTCTTTGGATTTTGTTTGTAATTGGCCTAGATGATGTAGTATTCATCTTTAAACTATTTCTTATCATTTGTAGCAAACACACATGGCAATTTCACTCACTAATACACTAATGCAAATCACACATACTCATATTCAATTTAGTAATAAAAGTTTTTGTTAACCCTAAACTTGGGTGATTGGAACTTGATAATCTTGATTTAATATTGTTGGGGTGTTACAAACCTTCGCTCCTTAAACAAAATCTCCTCCCGAGATTTAAGAAAAACTAGGAACTAAAGAGATCTGGAAACTCAGTCCTAATGTAATCTTCTCGCTCCCAAGTAGCTTCTTGTTCAGTATGGTTGCTCCACTGGATCTTGAGAAACTTGATACTCCGGGTCCTGGTGGTTCTGAAGGCTTCTTCCAAAATACGAATGGGTACTTCCCGATACGTTAGATCCTGGTTGAATCTATGGCTCAGTGATGGATGTTCTTGAACACTTCGGTCTTCTCCGGAACTTCTAGGCATTTGCGAAGTAACGAGATATGGAACACATTATGTATGGATGACATCTCCTCTGGCAGTTCCAATTGATATGATACTTCTCCTCGGCAATTCAAAATCTTGAAGGGTCCAATATATCTGGGGGCTAACTTTCCTTTCAGATAAAAACGTTGCATTCCTTTCAAAGGTGACACTTTGAGATACACAAAATCTCCGACATTGAAGGTCAGGTCTCGACGTCTCTTGTCAACATAACTCTTCTATCTAGATTGGGCGGTCTTGAGGTGTTCACGTACTTTGTGAACCTTCTCTTCGACTTCTCGTAGGATGTCGGTTCCGAAAATCTGACTCTCTCCTACTTGCAACCAATTCAAGGGGGTACGACACTTCCTTCCATACAGAAATTCAAATGGGGCCATTTGCAAACTGGCTTGGTAACTGTTGTTGTATGAGAATTCTGCGAAAGGCAGACAATCTTTCCATTTTGATCCATATTCTAACACACAAGCTCTCAACATATCTTCTAAGATTTGGTTGACTCTTTCAGTTTGTCCATCGATTTGCGGGTGATAGGCTGTGCTGAAGTTCAGCTTGGTTCCTAATCCTTCTTGGACTTTCTGCCAAAAGCTTGAGGTAAACTGGGTTTCTGATCCGACACTATGGTCTTAGGGGTTCCATGCAAACTGACGATTCTAGCAATGTACAACTCTGCTAGATTAGAACTCTGGTAGGTGGTCTTGACAGGTATAAAATGGGCTACCTTGGATAGTCTATCAACTATGACCCAAATAGAGTCATTTCCCCTACTAGAGGTAGGCAAACCGGTGATGAAATCCATTCCGACAGAATCCCATTTTCATTCTGGAATCTGCAATGGTTGTAAAAGTCCTGCGGGTCGTTGATGTTCCGCTTTGACTCGCTGACAGATATCACACTTAGTTATGTAGCTTCCAATTTCTCTCTTCATCTTGTGCCACCAAAATTGCTCCTTCAAATCTTGATACATCTTCATTCCTCCGGGGTGGATAGAATAAAGAGTATCATGAGCTTCCTGCATGATAACTTGCTTCAGCTCGGAATCTGCTAGCACACAGATATGTCCTTTGTACCACAAAACTCCTTCTTCATCTTTGGTGAATCCGGGTACCTTCCCTGTACCGATACGATGCTTCATTCCGTCGATACTTGCATTTCCTTTCTACGCTTCCTTGATCTGAAAGCAACCTACAATTTATTATAAGGACCGTGAAACTGAGCAATGAAGTGTGTGTTTTGAGGTTTGCACATACTAGTGTTCATTATGCTAAAGACTATCAGTAGAATCTTTATAGATGCTAAGAATGGAAAAGAAGATCCAACGGTTAGCAATGTTTGGATTTGTCAGTCTTGATCCAATGGTCAATGTTTCAAAGTTAATCCGTACACTATGCACCGGTATGGTATTGTGTAAGACAAGATAAAGATAAGATAGGAAATACTACGAATTGCCAATCTAATGGTAGGTCTCGTAGGAGCGATGATATGGGGTGGCCCGATCTTCTCAGCAAGCACTTTGTCGATGGTGATGGTGGATGATAGATAACTAGCCTGTAGCTATGAACTCTCCCGCTCGATCCCTGATGCCAATGCAACAGCTCTCAAACCTTGTAGGATATTCACAACACCACGCTTGGCCACAGCCTTTGACATTTAACGGTAGTATGCAATCTACTAATTCCCAATGGAACAACAGATCACACTCAATTATAGTTGGTAAATTCGAACACATGGTAATTTCAGAGGTTCTATGAAAGAAACAACTCCAAAATATTTTAACGTGGTCTAAACCCTAATCTACGACGCCCCCATCTATTTATGGGTCCAAAGGGCGGCGGCCTATGGTGGAAGTCGAGTCGGTTCCACCCGACCTGGATACAAACCGGCCACAAGTGGCTCGGCCAAGACTGGCTCTGCCGTGGCAGAGTCCTAGTCGGTTTTCTGCCGCGTACCGCCGTGGCGTGGAACGACGTTTTTCTCTGCCGCGGCAGAGAACTTCCTCCTCTTGTTGATCTTCGTCTTGGACAGCTCCTTGCGCTTCCTCTCTCTCCTCCCTCGTGCATTCTTCATTGATCAACACGCCTTGTTCCATTAGCTCCTCGCTCCGTTCTTCACCTTCTTTTCCTAAGTACCTGATCATGCAATAATTCAAAGACTTAGGTAGTATAAAATTCTCATTAACTAAAACACCAGGTTCATTAAGAAACAAGTTCACCTGTTGTTCTAGTAGCTTGGCACGAGCTCTTGTGATTGGTCCAATCCTTATCTCATTGGATTGATCCTTCTTTGCAATTGGAACAACTTCATTAGCAATTGGGGTAGGTGTAATTGTAGGGATGTCCTCATCATCCCCCCCTTCAAAAGGCGTCGACCTCGACGCTCCATGGTCTTCTCCAGCATATGGTGATAAATCAGCAACGTTGAAGCTCTTGCTAACTCCACCAAACTCCTCAATAGGTATATCAACCGAGTAGGCAGTATCATTAATCTTGGCTAACACCTTGTCAGGACCAGCACCACGTGGCTTCAATTTTGATTTTCGAAGTAGTGGGAACCTATCCTTGCGTAGATGCACCCAAACCATATCTCCAGGCTCGAACAACACTTCTTTTCGTGTTTGATTCCTTGCAGCAGCAATGTTCTTGCCTTTCTTCTCAATAGCCTCTCGAGTCTTCTCATGTATTTTCTTCACATAATCAACACGTTTTGATGCCTCCATATCAACTCTCTCATGTAATGGCAGAGGCAACATATCAAGTGGCGTCAATTGCTTGAAACCATATACCACCTCAAAAGGACAAAGCTGAGTAGTTGAATGCATAGCCCTATTGTAAGCAAACTCAACATGTGGCAAACACTCTTCCCACTCCCGCAGATTCTTTTTAATCATGGTCCTTAGCAGCTGTGACAATGTTCTATTCACCACCTCCGTTTGACCATCTGTTTGGGGGTGACATGTAGTACTGAACAGCAACTTCGTTCCTAGCTTCCCCCATAAGGTCTTCCAAAAGTAGCTCATGAACTTCACATCACGGTCGGAAACAATCGTCTTTGGTACTCCATGTAATCTCATGATGTCCCTGAAAAACAAGTTAGCAACATGCGACGCATCGTCGCTTTTGTGGCAGGCAATAAAATGAGCCATCTTAGAGAACCTATCTACTACCACAAATATAGAATCATGACCTCTCTGAGTTTTAGGTAGACCTAGTACAAAATCCATACTAATGTCTTCCCATGGAGTAGTAGGTGCAGAGAGAGGTGTATACAAACCGTGAGGCTTCATCTTAGATTTTGACTTGTGGCATGTAATACATCGGCTCACAAATCTGTACACATCATGCCTCATCTTGGGCCAATAAAAGTGATCAGCAAGCATGAGCAACGTCTTCTCACGCCCAAAGTGACCCATGAAACCACCAGCATGTGATTCCCGCGCTAAGAACAAACGCAACGACGATTTTGGAATACATAGTTTGTTAGCTCGAAACAAATATCCATCATGTATATGATACTTATCCCATGCGTTTCTAAGAGCACACAAACGATATGGTTCAGCAAAATCATGGTCAGTTGCATAAAGTGCACAAATAGCTTCCAATCCAGGAATTTTAACATCAAGATTGGTTAATAGCATGTTCTTCCTAGATAGAGCATCAGCAACAACGTTCTCTTTTCCCTTCTTATAATTAATGATGTAAGGAAAAGACTCAATGAACTCAACCCATTTAGCTAATCCTCTATGCAAGTTTGATTGAGCTTTCAAGTATTTCAATGCTTCATGATCAGAATGTATGATGAATTCTTTTGGCCACAAATAATGTTGCCAAACCTCAAGTACTCTAACAAGTGCATACAATTCTTTATCATAGATTGAATAATTCAAACGAGCACCAATCAATATCTCAGCAAAATAAGCTATAGGTCAATTCTCTTGCATCAAAACGCCACCTATGCCTATACCACTAGCATCACATTCAACTTCAAATTGCTTCGAAAAATCAGGTAATGCAAGCAATGGTGCAGAAGTAAGCAAACATTTCAATGTATCAAAAGCAATGTCTTGGGCCACGCCCCATATAAAAGGAACACCTTTCTTTGTCAAATCATTCAAAGGTGCAGCAATGGTGCTAAAATCTTTCACAAAGCGCCTATAGAAACCAGCGAGACCGTGGAAACTACGCACTTGACTTACATTCATTGGAGTAGGCCAATTCTGAATTGATTCAATTTTAGATTGATCCACCTCTACTCCATGCTTAGAAACAACAAATCCTAGGAATATGACCTTATCTTTTGCAAATGTACACTTCTCAAGATTAGCATATAGTTTATTATCACGTAACACTTGCAAAACTTGTCTAATATGAGTGCAATGTTCAGATTCGGTGTGGCTGTATATGAGTATATCATCAAAGTAAACAACCACGAAACGACCAATAAACTATCTCAAAACATGATTCATCAAACGCATGAAAGTACTAGGTGCATTAGTAAGATCAAATGGCATAACTAACCACTCATACAAACTGAATTTAGTTTTGAAAGCAGTTTTCCATTCATCCCCTTCTTTCATCCTAATTTGATGATATCCACTATGCAAGTCAATTTTACAGAAAACACCAGCACCACTCAATTCATCTAGCATATCCTCTAAGCGTGGAATAGGATGACGATATCGAATAGTGATGTTATTAATCGCTCTACAATCAACACACATGCGCCAAGTACCATCTTTCTTAGGAACTAAAATAACAGGAACAACACAAGGGCTAAGAGAGACACGAATGCACCCTTTATCCAACAACGCTTGTACTTGCTTCTGAATTTCCTTAGTTTCTTCAGGATTAGTCCTGTAGGGTGCACGGTTGGGAAGTGTGGCGCCAGGAATCAAGTCCACTTGATGTTCTATACCACGCAAGGGAGGCAAACCTGCGGGTACGTCTTCTGGAAACACATCCCCAAAGTCCTGCAAAACAGATGAAACACCAAGAGAAACAGGGGTCATGTCGTTAGAAACCAATACCTCGCCCTTATACATGAGCACAAGTTGCATGGCTGTAGGATCCTCACAAAATTCTCTCATATCTTCCTTAGTGGCTAATATCAATAAACCAGGCACTCTCTCACTTTTCGTTATATCACTCAATTTAGGCTCAATTACATCAGGAACAGCTGTCACACAATCTCACCGAGTGGTAGTATCCTCCTTCAAATTTACCTCTATCTTCTGGCGAGAATCATTCACAATTTCTTGTGGTGTCATTGGCTGCATAGTAATCTTTCTTCCTTTGAATTCCAAGTGATATGTATTGGCTCGGCCATTGTGTTGCACATGGCGATCATAGAGCCATGGCCGACCCAATGGGAGGTGACAAACAGTCATAGGAACCACATCAAAATCAATAGAATCTTTGTATGGCCCTATTTGAAAGTTCACTCGTACCATATGATTTACCTTCATCTCACCATTGTTGCTCAACCATTTTATGTAGTATGGCTTGGGATGAGGTAAGTATGTCAAATTTAGTTTGGCACATAATTCCTTACTTGCAAGATTTCTGCAGCTACCTCCATCAATAATGACCTTGCAAGCTTTATTTGGTCCAACTAGAGCTTTTGTTTGGAACAAGTTGCAACGCTGGGATTCCTCAACCGGTTGCACACTAAGTACACGTGAAGACACGACGATAGTTGGTGCACACTCAGCATATGCATCAGCACCATCCTCGCCATCATCAATATCAACATCAGAAGCTTCATCTCCACTTTCAACTTCACCTTGTTCATTAACAAACATAACCTTGCTGTTTGGACAATCCTTCTTGTAGTGACCTCTACCACCACAAGTGTGGCACACCACATCACGAGTACGTGCAGTAGACATGTTGGAACCCGAGCTAGCAGCAGGAGCAGCGGGTTTCCGAGCATTAGAACCAAACGAAGGTGTACTTGCTGGTTTGGACGATGGTGTAACCGGAACAGCAGCTGGTGACGCAGCTATAGGAGGAATAGGTCTGGCCGAAAATCTGCTGGAGGATGGAAAACGAGTACGTGACTTCGCCTCTTCTGCCAACTGGGATTCGGCCTCTCTAGCATGATGCAACAACTCATTCTTGGTCTCATACTTGTGATGACGAACAATGCTCTTGATTGGTAACTTCAAATTGTTTAGGAATCACTGCATGGTCATCTCAATGGACTCACGGATTCTAGCACGCTGCATAAGCATCTCCATCTCCATGTAGTACTCATCAACTATCATTGTTCCTTGCTTCAGTTGTGTCAATTTATCAAAAACTGAACGCAAGTAGTTGGTTGGAACGAAACGAGCTTTCATGATTTGCTTCATCTCGCGCCAATCCATCATAGGAAGTTCATTGTCCTCCCTCCTATGTTGCACAAGAGCATCCCACCAACGCAAAGCATAACCATCAAATTCAGATGTTGCAAGCTTGACCTTCTTATCTTCTGGATAGTCAAATAAGCGCCAGAGTTTCTCAATCTTCAACTCCCATGTGAGGTAGTCTTCAGGATCAATGGAACCATCAAACTTAGGAATTGAGAACTTTGGCTTGCCCAAACCATCATCAGCATTGTGATTGGGAACAAGTTGAGCACGCCCAAGAGGAGCATATCCACAGCCATGAGCAGGTGTAGGGGCAGGTGCATGGGCAGGTGCATGGGTAGGTGCATGGGCAAGGGGAATAGCACGTCCCCTCCCAACCGGTGGAGCAGCATCCACAGCGCTACCCTCATCAAAATCATCTAAGGCATCATCATGTCGAGGCTCTTCCCTTCTATGTAAAGCGGCTGTCAAACCCTCAATGGACTGCTGCAAAGCGGTGACATTGACATTGAGCATATCCACTTGTGTTTGAATAGTATCAACCGTGCCAACATGGTGATCCAATCTCACATTCATATCCTGGAGATTCTTGTCAATGGCATCTGTCGCGTGAGTAAACACACGTGTCAAGTGGGACTTCAAAGCCTCATATTCACGCCAATTGACGAGCTCCTCATCTTGTTTTTCTGCATCACAACATCATCACCACTAGAAGACATGATCAGTAGGTTAGTGCACAAAAATCGAAAATCTGTATGATGGAACTCTCACATCTCACTCACAACTAATAAGAAAGGATATCTTATCGTTCCAAAGTGAATAGAGATGCTGTACCAACGAAATCAAAGACCGATGCACTTGATGTGATGAAGTGAATATCAAAGGTATAGAGAACGAGCACAAGGCACACAAGGTATTTATGGTGGAGCTGTAGGTATGGTATCCTAACTACACCGCAAACAAGTCCTAGTGTTGATCATACAGATACCCAAGAAACACACACGTGGAGAAAAATGTGGCAATGCAACTATGAAGGGTGTTGCACTACGCTCGAGAGACACTAGCAAATCTCAAAGTAAACAGGCACAAGATTGCTCAATCTACCGGTGCACAAAGATAACACTAGGCCTCTTGCTCAAATTCTCCTTTTTTATACAACTTTTTCTTTTTCTTTTGGATAGCTTTTCCTTGATACTTTTCCTTTTGCTATCTTGCTTTTTTTGATAGATAACACATGGCCAACTACAAAGTACGGCACCAAAAGTCCTAAGAGCAGCCTGTTGGAGTGGAAACTAGTCTTAATAGGCAAGTTCCTACACCTATGTAATAGATTGGCTGTGGCTAAGGGTTTTGGAAAAGTGCAAATTGGTCACACTTTGTAATTATGGTGTCGTGGCAGAACGGCGGCAGCAAAACTGCCAGAAAACGTGTCGCGGCAGAGTGGTAACTTGGTAACTCAGAAAGTCCTGCCGTGGCAGAGAAAAACGCAGAAAACCTGCCGTGGCAGATTTGATAACCCGAAAAGTCCTGCCGTGGCAGAAAAAGAGACTAAAATCCTGCCATGGCAGACTCGATAACCTGGAAAGTATATATTTTTTTTGGTATTTTTTTAATTCTGACTCAGCCAAGAGTAGAAGACTAGGACTCTTAGAGTAGATCGGATCTGACTTGATGGTGGCGGAAAACAATGGTGGAAAACGACTAGAAACAAGGAGAAACAAAACTACGAAGAAACATATCAAGATCTAAACTAAAGGATGAACACGACCAGCAACTATTACTCGTCTACGATGCAATCTAGTCTATGACAACTCTTTTTGTGGGGCTTTTTCTGGATAGGACTAAAAACACTCTCTAATCTATGGATGGATTGTGGATTGCTTACTGAGGCAACGAGGAAATCTGATACCAAGATGATATGGGGTGGCCCGATCTTCTCAGCAAGCACTTTGTCGATGGTGATGGTGGATGATAGATAACTAGCCTGTAGCTATGAACTCTCCCGCTCGATCCCTGATGCCAATGCAACAGCTCTCAAACCTTGTAGGATATTCACAACACCACGCTCTTCCGCACGCAGCCTTGACCACGAACGGTAGTATGTAATCTACTAATTCACAATGGAACAACAGATCACACTCAATTATAGTTGGTAAATTCGAACACAGGGTAATTTCAGAGGTTCTATGAAAGAAACAACTCCAAAATATTTTAACATGGTCTAAACCCTAATATACGATGCCCCCATCTATTTATGGGTCCAAAGGGCAGCGGCCTATGGTGGAACCCGAGTTGGTTCCACCCGACCTGGATACAAACCGGCCACAAGTGGCTCAGCCAAGACTGGCTCTGTCGTGGCAGAGTCCTAGTAGGTTTTCCTGCCGCGGCAGCCTGCCATGGCAGGGAAACGAGGTTTTTCTCTGCCGCGGCTGAGAACTTCCTCCTCTTGTTGATCTTCGTCTTGGACAGCTCCTTGCGCATCCTCCCTCTCCTCCCTCGCGCATTCTTCATTGATCAAGACGCCTTGTTCCA
Organism: Avena insularis; assembly: GCA_023614405.1. Taxonomy (NCBI): domain Eukaryota; kingdom Viridiplantae; phylum Streptophyta; class Magnoliopsida; order Poales; family Poaceae; genus Avena; species Avena insularis. The sequence goes on from JAJUPC010000236.1 coordinate 452,472, forward strand.
TTAGCTCCTCGCTCCGTGCTTCACCTTCTTTTCCTAAGTACCTGATCATGCAATAATTCAAAGACTTAGGTAGTATAAAATTCTCATTAACTAAAACACCAGGTTCATTAAGAAACAAGTTCACCTGTTGTTCTAGTAGCTTGGCACGAGCTCTTGTGATTGGTCCAATCCTTATCTCATTGGATTGATCCTTCTTTGCAATTGGAACAACTTCATTAGCAATTGGGGTAGGTGTAATTGTAGGGATGTCCTCATCAAGCGAGGTGCTTGAGAGCACTAACACGGTCGATGGAAGTACAAGTTATATCAGGGACCTCATAAAAAATAAAAATTGCATCCAAGTCCATGCATTTAGCACAATGACCCTGCAACTGAGCAATGAAGTGTGTGTTTTGAGGTTTGCGCATACTAGTGTTCATCTTGCTAAAGACTATTAGTAGAATCTTTCTAGATGCTAATAATGGAAAAGAAGATCCAATGGTTAAAAATGTTTGGATTTGCCAGTCTTGATCCAACGGTCAAGTATTCAAAGTTAATCCATACACTATATGAAGTTGTATGATTTTATACGTAAGAGATAAAATAAGATAAAGATAAGATAAGAAGTATTGTGAATAGACGATCTAATAGTACGTCTCATAGGAGCAAGGTGCTTGAGAGTTATCACGATGGGTGGAATTATAAGTTACATCAAGGACCTCATAAAAAATAAAAATTGCGTCCAAGTCCATGCATTTAGCACAAGGACCCTGAAACTGAGCAATGAAGTGTGTGTTTTGAGGTTTGCGCATAGTAGCATTCATCATGCTAGAGACTATCAGTAAAATCTTTCTAGATGCTAAGAATGGAAAAGAAGATCCAACGGTTAGCAATATTTGGATTTGGCAGTCTTGATCCAACGGTCAATGTTCAAAGTTAATCCCTACACTATGTAGTGGTATGGTATTTTAAGAGATAAGAGACAAGTTAAAGATAAGATAAGAAGTACTATGAATGGCCGATCTAATGGTAGGTGTCATAGGAGCGAAGTGCTTGAGAGTTAACACGGTCAGAGGAAGTACAAGTTACATGAAGGTCCTCCTCCCCTCGATGCATTTAGCATAAGGACCCTGGAACTAAGTAATGAAGTACTGTGTGTTTTGAGGTTTGCGCATACTAGTGTTCATCATGCTCATCAAGACTATCTATAGAATCTTTCTAGATGCTAAGAATGGAAAAAAATATCCAACAGTTAGGAAAATGTTTGGATTTGCCAGTCTTGATCCAATTTGTTGTTAAAACTCTCGTTGGATGGTTTCTCATATATTAATGGTGACCCACCGATGGGTACCTCTAAAAGCTTTTTCGTAAAACTTTCACAGTAATCTACAATTTACTTGTAGTAATTCAAATTTGACCTATTTTTGATAAATCGACATAAAGTCATTCAAGTGGGTGGAGTTAGGTAGGGAGTTTAATAACTCATAAAATACGGGAACTCATAAGTACAATATATATATAGATAAAATAATAGGAGTTAGGTATGGTGCCCCGGTTATTTTACCTATATAGGACACCCATATGGGACACCAAGGTGCCCGGGCACCCTATGTGTATTTATTCGAATTCGTACATACCTAGGAGCGTATATAACCAAATTTTATATACCTAAGATGTACATATCTAAGATATATATATACAAGGTATACATACCCAAGGTATGCATACCTAAGGTGTATGTACCCAAGTTGCATATATATACACGTATGCAGGGTACGTATATTTTAGGTATGCATACCTGAAGGTATATGTAACTCTAGTATGCATATTTTAGATATGTGTATCTTAGATATGTGTAACTTATTTATGTATACCTTCAGGTATATACATGTCATGGCAAAAAATACGTGTATCACGTATGGTATATATATATATGTGTGTGTATGTGAAAACTTTAGCTTGTGGCATTTAGATCAATATTCTTCGGACATCCTTTACGGGAGAGAATAATCACGACATCACTCGGAAAATTAAGAATGTTCTTTCCTAATAGCTGGAAACTCCCACCAACGACATTGTTTACTACAAGAAGAGGCACCCATCTACCTCTGAAAAGACATTTAATTCAAAAGTCAGTCTATCGTGCTTACTTGTAGCTCAAGTCTAACTTAATTTCATTAAATAGATGCAAAATCTTAGCAAGAAGTTGAATAATACCTATCGTCAAAACTCTCGGTGGTTTATGATATATTAATTGATCCCCTCCCCCCGATGGGCACCTCCAAGAGAGATTTTTGTAAAACATTCAAAGCAACATACAATTTACTTGTGGTAGTTCAATTTTTACAACTCATAAAACATGGGAAATCGTAAGTACAACCTGTTGGTTCACTTTATATGTTTGAAAACTTGCCTCATGTTTCATTCAGATCTATATTGTTTGGAATTGCTTTACGCTAAATAACAATCTCGTCATCACTCGGAAAATTGAGAATGTTCTTTCCTAAAATAGTTGGAGACTCATATTGATCGAATTGTTTACTACAACAAGATGCACCTATCTACCTCCGAAAAGACGTTTAATTCAACAACAATCTATCGTGCTTACTTGTAGCTCAAGTTTGACCTAATTTCATTAAATTATCAAGATGCAAAATATTAGCAAGAAGTTGAAGCTATCGTCAATACTCTCGATGGTTTGTGATATGTTAATTGACCACTCGATGGGCACCTCCAAAAGCTTTTTCATAAAACTTTCAAAGCAACCTACAATTTACTTGTAGTTCAAATTTAACCTAATATAACTTGAAAAAGACATTTAATTTTGTTAAATTTTTGCCTCGTGACATCACTCGATAAATCGAGAATGTTATTTTTTGATAGTTGGAAACTCATACAGACGAAATTGTTTATTACAATTAGATGCACCCATCTACCTCTAAAAGACATTTAATTCAAGAGCAATCTATCATGCTTACTTGTAGCTCAAGTTTGACCTCAATTTGTTAAATTAGCAAGAAGTCTCTGAAGTGTGCGAAATTAGCTAGGAAGCTTAAAAAATCCTAACTAGTACTAAAAACTTGGGTATTACGTATAAGAAACCGTGGTCCACTTTGTGTGATATATATTTAGGGTGGTTGCATTTTATTTTAACTGTGGTTAGTCTCGTAGGGGCGAGGTGCTTGAGTTAACACGGTCGGTGGAAGCAAGTTACATTAAGGACCTCATAATAATTGAAAATTGCATCCAAGTCCATGTATTTAGCACAAAGACCCTAAACCCTAAACCTTAAAATGGTAAAACCCCAAACCCTAAACCATAAACACAAGTTTATTCATTTGTCTAAAAATTGGCGGTGGCAAGCTCTCGCGTGGCAAGTTTAATGATCCCTAGCTCGTCTAGTTGACTCGTTTAAGCTTGGTTTTCTTTGTTAACGAACTTATGTGAGAACCATTTTTTGCTTGTTAATGTTAACATACTAAACAATATAGTTAAAGAGTTTCCTAGGCTACTCGTTAAGATCTCGGTCACAATAAAGATCTTAGAAAGTGCATTTTCCTAATTTCTTGTATGCGAGTTATTTAATTGTGTACCGTGTACTATATATAATAGAGAGAGAGATTTTGGATGGTTCTGAGTGAAATGGTACCCCCTAGCCCACCAGAGTTCAAACCCCATCAGGTTTGGCACTTTGATGTCTCATAAAATGTGGAATATTATTCTTAAGAGGGAAGCGATGTCCCTGTCTATAGCTTGGTGTGTATGGTGACTTCGTCAAGCTCAAGCACCCCGCCACTGATTAGTCTCAAGACATAGTCTTTTGTAGGTGGTCATATAGAGGTAGGGTGTGCGTGTGTTCATAAGAGTGAGTATGTATGCATTTGTGAGTGTCTGTGTTTTGTATTAGGTTTTCGCAAAAAGATGTACGAGGGGCCTTTGGTTTGTATTGAGTTTTGCTCGATTATCCAAAAGTACCTATGATGCAAGTCAAACTAGGTCAATAAGAGCATGGTGCACCGTTGGAATTTTGGGGTGTACTCTAAGAGAATCTTTTTCTTAACTAGTAAGTTGCACGTGCCTTGCACGTGAGGCTCAGATAATAGACGTTTGACATATCATCACTATATAAAATTATAATAGGTAAAACATAAAAATATAAACTTGATCAACATCTATAAAGTATGGGTGTATATTTTGTTCTTCTACTATATATCATCATGTGTAGAAGTCAAAGATTATTAGCTACCTAACACTTGAAATTTGTGGTAATATGGTCTAGAGAAGTGTGTTTTGAGGTTTATGCATATCATTAATTAGGCTGAAGACTATCAATAGAATCTTCTAGATGCTAGAATGGAAAATAAGATCCAATGGCTAGAAATGTTCGGATTCGCGAGTCTCGATCCAACGGTCAATATTCAAAGTTATCCGTACACTATATAGTGGTAAGATTACTATACCTAGGTCTATAAAACTGAGAGGGTGAGTCTAGCTAAGTTTTTTGGACCCTGGATCTATACAAGACACATGTCTAAGGGAATCAAATGGCAGTCGAACCCACTCGTTAGTGCCTAGAAGTTTTTATTTATTGTTTCTTTCTACTCAGATGAGTGGGTCCCCTATCTGGTCTAAACGGTGGAGCAAATTTTTATTTTCTTAGACACGAGGCTAGCAAATTTCTAAGCTATGTATAGAAGGGCGTGTGCACTGTCTAGAAGTAGCTATGAAAACTACTTTTGCTCCAACATTTAGAGCTAAAGTGGGTCCACATAGCCATGCTAAAAAGAAAAACTAGTGGGCCCTCCTGCCAATGGATTCTCCTAGACATAAGTCTAGCACTAGACTCACCTTGAAGAATATTTTTGTTAGCACCGCCCACTCCACCTTTTAGACATATGTTTAAGACTTGACGCCGTGCTTGCTCTGATGTCTGGGGCCTATGGGCTCACTATCGTGGGGCCCCGTTGTTATTAGTGGTCCAGTTATATCCTATAGCAGCTAACAAATGTTAGCTTTGACTCATCTAGCTCTTCCTTCTCTATGAAGCCTCGACGCCCGACTTTCAAGAACGATTACAAAGAGGGAGGCTATGCCCTATCGATAGCGAGGTGCCTATGGTGACTTTGTCAAGCTCAAGCCCCCCACCGGACAGTCTAAATACACAATCTTTCGGAGGTTCTCATAGGGGTAGGATGTGCGTCCATGCATTCATAGGGGTGAGTGTGCATATGCATTTGTGAGCGTGTGCGTTTTGTAGTGGGTTTTCGCAAAAAAAAAGATGAGCCTTCCGTTTATATTAAGTTTTGCTCTGTTTTCCCAAAGTAATTATAATGGTCACTGTGTCTAGGGTCTATGGGCTCACTACCCAGGGGCACATTATTAGTGGTTTAGTTACATCCCATAGCAGCCAGCGAATGTGAGCTCCGACCCACCTAGCACTTCCATCGCCATGAATCCTCGGCGCTCGTCTTTGAAGGATGGTTATGAGGGTAGTGAGAGGCGAAGTTCCCGTCAATATATAGTGACGTGCCTATGGTGACTTCGTCAAGATCAAGCCCCGCTGGATCAGTCTCAAGATCTAGTCTTTCTGAAGTGCTCATAGGTGTACGGTGTGCATACCTGCATTCATAGGGGTGAGTGTGTGTATGCATTTGTGAGCGTCTCTATTTTGTAGTGGGTTTTCGCAAAAAGAGAGGGGGGCCTTTGGTTTATTTATTTATTCAGTTTTGATCTATTTTCTAAAAGGACATGTAATGCAAGTAAAACTGGGTCAGTGATGTTTGGGGGCCCATGGGCTCTCTAGTGCGGGCCCCATTTATCAGTGGTCGAGTTAAATCCAATAGTAGCCAGCAAATGTGAGCACCAGCTCCCCTACCTCTTCCTTCTCCACAAAGCCTCTACGCTAGGCTTTGAAGGCGTGCTCGTTTTTGAGCAATGGCAGCCGATTCAGTCATGCCGTTCTAGCGAATGATGGGGATATTGATGCACAAGGCTGCCGGGTTAGGGTAAGTACGCTAGAGTTCACGGTCTCAGTTTATTTTCTCGAATTCAGCTTATGGGTTCTCTCCTTTTGGGGTATTTCTCTATTCTACCCGTCTCAATCGATGATGTTTCGTGGGTTCATATGCCGGCATGGATGGTAGACACGGAGTGGTATGCCATTGTTATCGATGCGGATCTCTGGCTCTGGTGCGACTGCACCCTCGCGCCCCGTCACCGCGTTGTGTTCGAGGGAATGAACTTTGGCCGTAGGTTCTTGGGTTGCAACTATGAATGTGAGTGATGCACGTTCATCCACTGGGTAGATCTACCGCACTCACTTTCGCTGCAGGGCGCAATGATGTCGCTGTGGTTACAGCTCGAGATCCGCGATGACCTCGAAGAGGAGGAGCATGAGCGCCATCAAATGCATGCCGAGGATATGGCTGCAGAGTTAGCGGATGTCTCCAACTCACTACACTCAGTCGTAAATAGGATAGATGCTCTTAGATTTGTGTAATTAGAGATGGACATTAGGTTCATAACCAAGTATGGTCTGCAATCTAGATATTTAGCATGCTCATGATGCTTTTGGTGGCTGGCTGTAGATTCCACTAATAATTAAGTAATCCCTTTTGTTTACTAGTACTCACCATCTCATAGTCCTTCCATGTTAAATTACACTAGGTTAATTGATATGGAAGTAGGTGACAGTCTGCTTACAGCCTGTCAAGAGTTTGTGGTTACTACTAAATGATCTAGTTTATGTGTTACTGCTATCTCTATCTATATACGAGTATCGCTACATTTTTTGCACATTTGTGCACCTCCCTCGTCGTGCACCTTCTTTACCCAGCAGCGTCTAGCTTTCAATCGCATCAGTGCAATCTCCGGTGAGTCTGCAATCCATCTGGATAGTTGTTTAGGTGATTGCTATTTGAAATAGTAGATTTATATGCTGCATTAGGAAGCTGGGATTACCATGGATGTAGACATGGAATTAGTTATAAGGTCCATTAAAAATAGCTAAGTATATGCTGCCAAGAAGAGTCTTATGAGGATGGGAAGCTTGCCCTATCTTTATTTCACAGAACGGTCCTCTGTTGAACAATGCAAATGTAATTTGCTGCATATCATTCATAAACAAATTGTTGTTTGCTGGTGTCCTGCATTGCTGAGTTCTTTAAATTATATTTTTCGGTAAACGGGAACATGCCCAATCCTTGGCATTAGATTAATGCACATATCCTTCTTTGGATTGCGAAGTTGATGTGTTATTTCCTAAAATTTACTGGTTTTGCTGAAATTAATTTAGCATCATGCGCATGTCCCACCTGTGGAGGAGGCATTATCGAGTGACAAGTGTTTTTATGTATCCAGCTGCTTTGCTAGAATTTTAGTAACCTATGCTTTGTCCCCGAAAACATTTTTTCGGATAAAGAGTGCTTTATTACTTAAAATGTCCCCTAAAATATACTTATCATTTTTGTTGCATCATGATTTGCAGAAACAAAGTCATTCTGATCTGTTGCCACTTACTAAGGCAAGGACTGCTCATGTGCCAGCTAAGAAGGCAAACCCTAAAGTACGACCCTTTTCATGTCGGTTCTGTTTCCCATGTTTGGGCAATATGCCTCTATGTTTCTTTGCCATTTGAGGTACCGCTGTGGAGATTGCACGATGTGTGCAAAGGAATTTGGATTGTTATTTTTGAAACAAGAATTTGGTTTAATTTTTTTGAAACGAGAATCTGGTTTAATTTTGGATTTGTTATCTGTAGTTTCCACCTTATTCATATTGCTCATGGCGTAATGGTGTAGGTCACTACAAGGATTTGACAATTTCCCGTCTCCAAGAGAAATACATAGCTCATAGACACATGATTTCACGCCTTCAAGAGAAAGAGAAACACCAGGACGAATAAATTAGGCGCCTGAAGGAAGAAGTGGCCGAATTCACTAAGCGATAGCTGATTGACTGCAGGATGGAATACATCAATTTTAGTTGCTCATGATGCTGCTATTTATTTTCAAAAGTTTGTGGCTGACAACTTAGTTCCCGAGTCGCCTGATGTGGATGGCATAGAGCTGATTGGCCAGGGTACAACCCAATCTTTTGGAACATGTGGGAATGCGAGCTGACAATGATGAGGACATCCCTACAATTACACCTACCCCAATGATTACTGAAGATGCTACAACTGTTGCAAGAAAGGATCAGTCCAATGATATTAGAATTGGACCTGTTACAAGAGCTCGTGCTAAGCTACTGGAACAATAGGTGAATTTACTCCTAAACGAATCTGGTACTTTGATTGATGAGAACTTTATACTACCTAAGTCTATGCATTTATGTATGATCAGGTTCGTTAGAGAAACAAGCATGGTGCGAGGAGGAGAAGGGCTACAAGAGAAGCCCAACATGATGATCGCCCAAGGATGCGCGAGGGAGGAGCGGGAGGAAGGCGCAAGAAAAGATCATCAAGACGGAGGCAAAAAGATCTGCCACGACCGGAGTGTCCGACCAGATCCACCCGGACTGTTCGGACTGGTCGAGAAGCAAACTGGCATGGACATTCAGTATGCCAGTTCAGACACTACACGGACGCCACCCGGAAACTTCAAAGTTTCCGGCCAGATCGGACTGTCCGGCACACTTCACCCGGAGTGTCCGGCCGATTTCGACCGGAGTGTCCGCCGCCGACCGAATCTGCTCCGAGTCGGTTTGTATCAGTTTGAGTCGCTTATGCTTAGTTTCGCTTCGGCGCCCAGCCGCCCTTATAATCTATGAGACGACCTCTAGTTAGGGTTTATACCACGTTAAAATATTTTGGAGTTGTTTCTTTCATAGAACCTCTGGAATTACCCTGTGTTCGAATCTACCAACTATAATTGAGTGTGATCTGTTGTTCCATTGGGAATTAGTAGATTGCATACTACCGTTCGAGGTCACGGCTGTGCCATCCGCTTACTGAGAAGATCGGGCCACCCCATATCATCTTGGTATCAGATTTCCAGTGTTGCCTCGGTAAGCATCCACAAATCCATCCATAGATTAGAGAGTGTTTTCGTCCTATACAGAAAAAGACTTACAAAAAGATTTTCCATAGACTAGATTGCATCGTTTTCGAGTTTTAGTTGCTGATTGTATCTTCTCGTAGATCCGATCTGCAGGTTTTCCTCGTAGGAGTCTAGTTTCCGTTCGTGTCTAGGTTTAAGGTTTCATCTTGTTTTCCGCTGTTCCCACCGTTACCGTTTCCGCAAGTATTTATCGTTTTTCCGAGTCCACATAGCGTACCTTTTGTTTGCATACCATAGACACAGCCTATCTACAGCATCTGTGCCTAGGAACGTACCCACGAGACTAGTTGCTTTGCTCCGACAGGCTTCTCATTAGGGTTTTGAAGTGCAAAAAAATTTCGACAGGCAAAACCGGACTATCCGGCCTAATCACACCGGACTATCCGGCCCCATCGGAGTCTCCGGCGCATATAAACCGGACTATCCGGACCAGTTCTGTTATAAGTTGCTGTGCTCGTTTGCATTGAGTAATATAGTTGGAAAAAATCAAAAAAGAGATAGAAAAGAAAAGAGATATAGAAGTGTGCAATATTGGAGGCCTTGTTGTGTATAGCACTAGTAGATTGAGCAATCTTGTGCCTGTTCTATTTGAGCTATTACTAGCGTCTCTCTTGTGCATTGCAATATTCCTTTTCATAAGTTGCTTTGCCACGTTTATCTCCACTGTGTGTGTTTCTTGGGTATTTGTACGATCAACACTAGGACTTGTTTGCGATGTAGATAGGGTACCTAACCTATAGCTCCACCTTTACATAACCTGTGTGCCCTGCGATCGCTCTCTATACCTTTGATATTCACTTCATCACATCAAGTGCATCAGTCTTTGATTTCGTTTGGTAGAGCATCTCTATTCACTTTGGAACGGTAAGATCTCCTTTCTTATTAGTTGTGAGTGAGTTGTGAGAGTTTCCACCATACAGATTCTGATTTTTGCACTAACCTACTAATCATGTCTACTAGTGATGATGATGTTGTGTTGCAGAAAAAGAAAGATGGGGAGCTCGTCAATTGGCGTGAATATGAGGCTTTGAAATCCCACTTGACACGTGTGTTTACTAACACAACAGATGTCATTGACAAGAATCTCCAAGATATGAATATGAGATTGGATCAACATGTTGGGACGGTTGATACTATTCAAACGCAAGTGGCTATGCTTAATGTCAATGTCACCACTTTGCAGCAGTCCATTGAGGGTTTGACAGCCGCCTTACATAGAAGGGAAAATCCTCAACATGATGATGCCTTTGATGATTTCGATGAGGGTAGCGCTGTTGATGCTGCTCCACATGTTGGCAGGGGACGTGCTATTCCCCCTGTCCATGCACCTACTCATGGTCGTGGGTTTGCCCATCTTGGGCGTGGTCCACGTGTGCCCAACCAAGCTGCTGATGACGGTTTGGGCAAGCCAAAATTCTCGATTCCTAAGTTTGATGGTTCCATTGATCCTGAAGACTACCTCACCTGGGAATTGAAGATTGAGAAACTCTGGCGCTTATTTGACTATCCAGAAGATAAGAAGGTCAAGCTTGCAGCATCTGAATTTGATGGTTATGCTTTGTGTTGGTGGGATGCTCTTGTGCAACATAGGCGGGAGGATAATGAACTTCCTGTGATGGATTGGCGCGAGATGAAGCAAATCATGAAGGCTCGTTTCGTACCAACCAACTACTTGCGATCAGTTTTTGATAAATTGACGCAACTGAAGCAAGGCACCATGACAGTTGATGAGTACTACATGGAGATGGAGATGCTTATGCAGCGTGCTAGAATTCGTGAGTCCATTGAGATGACCATGCAGCGATTCCTAACAATTTGAAGTTACCGATCAAAAGCATTGTTCATCATCACAAGTATGAGACCATGAATGAGTTGTTGCATCATGCTAGAGATGCCGAATCCCAGTTGGCAGAAGAGGCGAAGTCACGTGCTCGTTTTCCGTCCTCCAGCAGATTTTCAGCCAGGTCTACACCTCCTACAGTCATGCCACCAGCTGCTGTTCCATTTACACCATCGGCCAAACCAGCAAGTACACCTTCGTTTGGTTCTAATGCTCGAAAACCCGCTGCTCCTGCTGCTAGCTCAGGTTCCAACATGTTCATCGCACGCATCGTGATGTGGTGTGCCATACTTGTGGATGTAGAGGTCACTACAAGAAGGATTGTCCAAACAGCAAGGTTATGTTTGTTAATGAACAAGGTGAAGTAGAAAGTGGAGATGAAGCTTCTGATGATGATATTGATGACGGCGAGGAAGGTGCTGATGCATATGCTGAGCGTGCACCCACTATTGTCGTATCGTCACGTGTACTTAGTGTGCAACCGGTTGAGGAATCCTAGCGTTGCAACTTGTTCCAAACAAAAGCTCTAGTTGGACCAAACAAAGCTTGCAAGGTAATTATTGATGGAGGTAGCTGCAGAAATCTTGCAAGTAAGGAACTATGTACCAAACTGAATTTGACATACTTACCTCATCCCAAGCCATACTACATACAATGGTTGAGCAACAATGGTGAGATGAAGGTAAATCATATGGTACGTGTGAATTTTCAAATAGGTCCATACAAAGATTCTATTGATTTTGATGTGGTTCCTATGACTGTTTGTCACCTACTATTGGGTCGGCCTTGGCTCTATGATCGCCATGTGCAACACAATGGTCGAGCCAATACATATCACTTGGAATTCAAAGGGAAGAAGATTACAATGCAGCCAATGACACCACAAGAAATTGTGAATGATTCTCGCCAGAAGATAGAGGTGAACTTGAAGGAAGATACTACCACTCGGCGAGACTGTGTTACAGCTGTTCCTTATGTAATTGAGCCTAAATTGAGTGATATAACGAAAAGTGAGAGAGTGACTGTATTATTGATACTAGCCACCAAGGAGGATATGAGAGAGTTTCGTGAGGATCCTACAGCCATGCCACTTGTGCTCATGTATAAGGGCGAGGTATTGGTTTCTAACGACATGACCCCTATTTCTCTTGGTGTCTCTTCTGTTTTGCAGGACTTTGGGGATGTGTTTGCAGAAGACGTACCCGCAGGTTTGCCTCCATTCTGTGGTATAGAACATCAAGTGGACCTGATTCCTGGCGCCACACTTCCCAACTGCACCTTACAGGTGACTAATCAAGAAACTAAGGAAATTCAGAAGCAAGTACAAGCGTTGCTGGATAAAGGGTACATTCATGTCTCTCTTAGCCCTTGTGCTGTTCCTGTTATTTTAGTTCCTAAGAAAGATGGTACATGGAGCATGTGTGTTGATTGTAGAGCGATTAATAACATCACTATTCGATATCGTCATCCTATTCCACGCTTAGAGGATATGCTAGATGAATTGAGTGGTGCTGCTGTTTTCTCTAAAATTGACTTCGTAGTGGTTATCATCAAATTAGGATGAAAGAAGGGGATGAATGGAAAACTGCTTTCAAAACTAAATTTGGTTTGTATGAGTGGTTAGTTATGCCGTTTGGTCTTACTAATGCACCTAGTACTTTCATGCGTTTGATGAATCATGTTTTGAGAGAGTTTATTGGTCGTTTCGTGGTTGTTTACTTTGATGATATACTCATATACAGCCACACCGAATCTGAACATTGCACTCATATTAGACAAGTTTTGCAAGTGTTACGTGATTATAAACTGTATGCTAATCTTGAGAAGTGTACATTTGCAAAATATAAGGTCATATTCCTAGGATTTGTTGTTTCTAAGCATGGAGTAGAGGTAGATCAATCTAAAATTGAATCAATTCAGAATTGGCCTACTCCAATGAATATTAGTCAAGTGCGTAGTTTCCACGGTCTCGCTGGTTTCTATAGGCGCTTTGTGAAAGATTTTAGCACCATTTCTGCACCATTAAATGATTTGACAAAGAAAGGTGTTCCTTTTGTATGGGGCACGACCCAAGACATTGCTTTTGATACATTAAAACGTTTGCTTACTTCTGCACCATTACTTGCATTACCTGATTTTTCGAAGCAATTTGAAGTTGAATGTGATGCTAGTGGTATAGGTGGCGTTTTGATGCAAGAGGGTCGGCCTATATCTTATTTTTCTAAGAAATTGACTGGTGCACGTTTGAATTATTCAATCTATGATAAAAAAGTGTATGCACTTGTTAGAGTACTTGAGGTTTGGCAACATTATTTGTGGCCAAAAGAATTCATCATACATTCTGATCATGAAGCATTGAAATACTTGAAAGCTCAATCAAACTTGCATAGAAGATTAGCTGAATGGATTGAGTTCATTGAGTCTTTTCCTTATATCATTAACTATAAGAAGGGAAAAGAGAACATTGTTGCTGATGCTCTATCTAGGAATAACATGCTATTAACCAATCTTGATGTTAAAATTCCTAGATTAGAAGCTATTTTTACACTTTTTGCAACTGACCATGATTTTGCTGAACCATATCGTTTGTGTGCTCTTAGAAACGCATGGGATAAGTATCATATATGATATGGGGTGGCCCGATCTTCTCAGTAAGCGGATGGCGGTGATGATAGTGGATGATAGATAACTAGCCTGTAGCTATGAACTCTCCCGCTCGATCCCTGATGCCAATGCAACAGCCTTCGAACCTTGTAGGATATTCACAACACCATGCTCTTGCGCACGCAGCCGTGACCACGAACGGTAGTATGCAATCTACTAATTCCCAATGGAACAACATATCACACTCAATTATAGTTGGTAGATTTGAGCACAGGGTAATTCCAGAGGTTCTATGAAAGAAACAACTCCAAAATATTTTAACGTGGTCTAAACCCTAACTAGAGGTCGTCCCATAGCTTATAAGGGCGGCTAGAGCAACCAGAAACTGAAACTGAACGCAAACGACTCAAACTGATACAAACCGACTCGGACCAGATTCGGGGGCGTACACTCGGTCGAAAATTCGGATAGTCGGTCGGAGCCGACACTGGCGACACTGCGGACAGTCTTGACGGTCTGGCCGGAAACTCTGAAGTTTCCGGGTGGTGTCCGGGTAGTGTCTGAACTGGCATACTGAATGTCCATGCCAGTTCGCCTCTCGGCTAGGCCGGACAGTCCGGGTGGATGTGGCCGGACACTCCGGTCGTGGCAGATCTTTTTGCCTTCGTCTTGATGATCTTCTCTTGCGCCTTCCTCCCGCTCCTCCCTCGCGCATCCTTGGGCGATCATCATGTTGGGCTTCTCTTGTAGCCCTTCTCCTCCTCGCGCAATGCTTGTTTCTCCAACGAACCTGATCATACATAAATGCATAGACTTAGGCAGTATAAAGTTCTCATCAATCAAAGTACCAGATTCGTTTAGGAGTAAATTCACCTGTTGTTCCAGTAGCTTAGCACGAGCTCTTGTAATAGGTCCAATTCTAATCTCATTGGTCTGATCCTTTCTTGCAACAGTTGTAGCATCTTCAGTACTCATTGGGGTAGGTGTAATTGTAGGGATGTACTCATCAATATACATGATGGATATTTGTTTCGAGCTAACAAACTATGTATTCCAGAATCATCGTTGCGTTTGTTCTTAGTGCAGGAATCACATGCTGGAGGTTTGATGGGTCACTTTGGGCATGAGAAGACGTTGCTCATGCTTGCTGATCACTTTTATTGGCCCAAGATGAGGCGTGATGTGTATAGATTTGTGAGCCGATGTATTACATGCCACAAGTCGAAATCTAAGCTGAAGCCTAACGGTTTGTATACACCTCTCTCTGCACCGACTACTCCACGGGAAGACATTAGTATGGATTTTGTGCTAGGTCTAACTAAAACTCAGAGAGGTCATGATTCTATATTTCTGGTAGTGGATAGGTTCTCTAAGATGGCTCATTTTATTGCCTGCCACAAAAGCGACGATGCGTCGCATGTTGCTAACCTATTTTTCAGGGACATCGTGAGATTACATGGAGTACCAAAGACGATTGTTTCTGACCGTGATGTGAAGTTCATGAGCTACTTTTGGAAGACCTTATGGGGAAAGCTAGGAACGAAGTTGCTGTTCAGTACTACATGTCATCCCCAAACAGATGGTCAAACGGAGGTGGTAAATCGAACATTGTCACAGCTGCTAAGGACCATAATTAAAAAGAATATGCGGGAGTGGGAAGAGTGTTTGCCACATGTTGAGTTTGCTTACAACAGGGCTGTGCATTCAACTACTCAGCTTTGTCCTTTTGAGGTGGTGTATGGTTTCAAGCCATTGACGCCACTTGATATGTTGCCTCTGCCATTACATGAGAGAGTTGATATGGAGGCATCAAAACATGTTGATTATGTGAAGAAAATACATGAGAAGACTCGAGAGGCTATTGAGAAGAAAGGCAAGAACATTGCTGCTGCAAGGAATCAAGCAAGGAAAGAAGTGTTGTTCGAGCCTGGAGATATGGTTTGGGTGCATCTACGCAAGGATAGGTTCCCACTACTTCAAAAGTTAAAATTGAAGCCACGTGGTGCTGGTCCTTATAAGGTGTTAGCCAAGATTAATGATAATGCCTACTCGGTTGATATACCTATTGAGGAGTTTGGTGGAGTTAGCAATAGCTTCAACGTTGCTGATTTGTCACCATATGCTGGAGAAGACCTTGGAGCGTCGAGGTCGACGCCTTTTGAAGGGGGGGAGATGATGAGGACATCCCTACAATTACACCTACCCCAATGACTACTGAAGATGCTACAACTGTTGCAAGAAAGGATCAGTCCAATGAGATTAGAACTGGACCTGTTACAAGAGCTCGTGCTAAGCTACTGGAACAACAGGTGAATTTACTCCTAAACGAATCTGGTACTTTGATTGATGAGAACTTTATACTGCCTAAGTCTATGCATTTATGTATGATCAGGTTCGTTGGAGAAACAAGCATGGCGCGAGGAGGAGAAGGGCTACAAGAGAATCCCAACATGATGATCGCCCAAGGATGCGCGAGGGAGGAGCGGGAGGAAGGCACAAGAGAAGATCATCAAGACGGGGCAAAAAGATCTGCCACGACCGGAGTGTCCGGCCAGATCCACCTGGACTGTCCGGCCTGGTCGAGAGGCAAACTGGCGTGGACATTCAGTATGCCAGTTCGGACACTACACAGACGCCACCCGGAAACTTCAAAGTTTCCGGCCAGACCGGACTGTCCGACACACTTCACCCGGAGTGTCCGGCCTGACCGGACTGTCCGGTCGATTTTGACCGGAGTGTCCGCCCGCCGACCGAATCTGGTCCGAGTCGGTTTGTATTAGTTTGAGTCGTTTGCGTTTAGTTTCGGTTTCTGGCCACCCCCGCCGCCCTTATAATCTATGGGACGACCTCTAGTTAGGGTTTAGACCATGTTAAAATATTTTGGAGTTGTTTCTTTCATAGAACCTCTGGAATTACCCTGTGTTCGAAGCTACCAACTATAATTGAGTGTGATCTGTTGTTTCGTTGGGAATTAGTATATTGCATACTACCGTTCGTGGTCACGGCTGCGTGCACAAGAGCGTGGTGTTGTGAATATCCTACAAGGTTCGAGAGCTGTTGCATTGGCATCAGGGATCGAGCGGGAGAGTTCATAGCTACAGGCTAGTTATCTATTATCCACCATCATCACCACCATCTGCTTACTGAGAAGATCGGGCCACCCCATATCAGACAATCTTTTCAATTCGGCTCTAGAAGCAGATGAGATACTGACAGAAATTCGAGATTCTCCACGCCCATATAGTTCTGATCCTGCAAAACATGAGGAAATCTGTAAACCATATTGACCTCTCTACTTTAATTTTTGAAGGGTTTGGGTCTCTTGTGAGGATGACTGTTTGTTAAGTCAGGTACTATAACTGTTTTTTTCCTCTGCCAGTGTGTGGTGTCCATGAATCTATATATTTGATGTACTATTATGACACATATATTGGACCTAGTTTTATGTGACTATATTTGGCAACAACATTCATCTTATTCGAACTTGCGGTGGTTTTTTGTCTTTCAATTTTTTCCTTCTGAGATTTGTTAATGATGATGTTAATGCGAGTTGTGAGTGATTTGTTAGAATGTTTCTGGGAGTAAACCAAAACTTGTCATTGTATATTGTGGAATTTTAGGTCGATGTTTGAGCTCTAGATCTTGATGTCATGGAACGGGTAGGATTCTACCACCTGGAATATTTTATACCAAGCAATTCATTGTATCACATGAATAAGTGCACAAACTTGATGTCTATAGACGGGAAACTGAGCAACGCAAGTGCACAAACTTGTATCAGTCATGTGGTTGCTACTATTAATGCAGATGGGGTTTTCGCCTAAAATAAAGCTGGGTTCACAAAGAACAATATAGTGGCGCTAAAGTTAGTTTCGAGTTCGAGGAAGCTCAGTCGTGTGCCCCTCGACTGCATCGTCATATTCTCCGACTGGTCGCCCTCCCTCGACCGGACCGTCCCCGCCGCTCCACCAATGAACACCACCACACAGCCGTTCCCTAGTATGTATGTCCCCAACCTCTAGCCATTATGGGCTTTCTGAAGTATATAATGCATTTATTTTGGGCATTGCGAACTAAATAAGCTGGTGGCATTTCCAAGAAATGGAATTGGCATCAGAGGATGCTTTTGCTGCGTCGACGGATGCTTGTAAAGCAGAGGTGGATACTGAAGCAGCACCAGCGGATACATGTGAAGCGGATGCGGAGGCCGATGCTTGTACCGCATCGGAGTCTTGGGTAGTGTTGACTGATGCTTCGAAAGGGTGGAGGCGTAGTCGAAATCCTCGTCGGCTGCTGCTAGAACAAATTCGGCTATGTTGGCTGCCGTTGCAAAAGCGACGGCTGCGTGGGATGCTAGGAATGCGTCAGCTCGTGGTCGTTCTTCTTCAGCGTCAACGTTTGTGGCTCGTCACTCTTCGGCGGCGCCTGCCCCATCTTCTTAGAACTCATGGACCCCATTATAAGTTCTGCATTGGATTTTGTCTCCCTGACTCCCTCTTTTGTGCATTCTGCTCCGAGGTTTTTTCTGGATGCAGTAGATATTAGTTTAAACTAGTAGTACTAGGAACATAAAAATCTATTCAATCACAAACTAGTGATCCGAATGGGATGAACCTTTCATAGGATTAAAACCTAGGCACCTATGATTTACTGATTTTTTGTCAATTTTTTGGAATATTTTACTTTTTAGTTCAAAATCTGAGCTACTTTCATACGTCAGATTTAAGATGGAAGGTGGATCCTTGGGCATGTCACCGTGAGACTTGGGTTCACCAAGTCACTGAAGCTACATCCGTTTTTTCTCCCCTTCTTTATGATAAAACTAGAAAATTTGGGTGGGGGCCTTTCTGTCCTCGCCGGTGACCTAAAAAAAGTCCTTCATTCCCTTTGCCCAGTAGCGACATGCTGAAGAATTTTGTGGTGCTTTCAGACTACTCTAGTTGATTCCTTGTGCTGTTTAGGTTAGTTTGTTGACAGACTTTGCTTGTTAGGTATTTTTTCAGATGCATGCAGTTTAGGAAATTTTGATGATAAATTTTCCTGTCAAATTCACTACAAGAAAAGTTGGCTTTTACAATGGACGATTTTCGTGGTTGAAGGACCGTTTTTCGTGGCTAAAAAGTTTTCTACGACAGATGCCTATCGTGGTAATAGCCCCATCACAAAAGAATCTACCACGGTTTTGTTTCCTGACCGTGGCGGATCGCACCCTTCAGTCATGAAAACTTGTTCTATCATAGATATGTTCGCCAACCGCGTTGACTGCTGACGTCATGCAAAATGCCTCATGGCAAACACCATTGATGACCAGTTACCGCCGTTAACGGCCACAGAAACCATGGTAGAAGCTAGGCCCAGCCAAGGCCTGCTCATAATTAAGTGGGCCGGCCCATCAAGAGAGCCCAATAAGATTACAGCCCGTTACTGTTTTGTCCGACAATGTTTGAAATGGGCCCAAAGATGTGGCCAGCAATGGCCCGCGAATGTCAGGCCTGTTACTGTTTTGGCCTACAAAAGCCCACACTTTTCAAATACTGTGCAACCCGTTAATAGGGGGCGTCAAGTAGGCCCGATACTTTTAAATCCCACGGTCAGCCTGTCACTATTCTCATAGCTCGTCATGGGCCGCCTATGAATGACCCACTTTTGAGAAGGCTCGATACTGTTCTGGCCTTTTACTATTCTGGCTCGTTACTGTTCTGGCTGTCTACTATTCATGTCCGTTACTGTTGTGGCCCTTTACTGCTCGGCTCATTCGTCTTGGTTGCCCTGCTGCTAGTTACTATTTAGGCATGTTACTGTTCTGGCCTATTAGTATTCGGCATGTCTTGTCTGGATTTCCACCGCTCGCTCTGGTGTTTTGGCCTCGCTCTTGTTTGGCTTATTCTTGTTTGACTTTCATCGCTTTTGGCATGTTACTATTTCGGCCTATTACTATTCCGGTATGTTAATGTTCTGGTCTGTTACTGTTTGGGCATGTTGCTATTTTAGCTAGTTACCGTTGTTGTTTTGGTCTGTCACTATTTTGTCGTGTTACTGTTTTGGCCAGTTACTGTTACCATTTCGGTTCTGAAACCTAATCGACCTGGCTGGCGCAGTTATGGTACCGCCATGCATAGACAGTATCAACTAAATGCCTACATGGCCCATGCGAGTTATCTAGATATTACATCAGCTGCAAACTTCTTAAAGATATTACAAAATATGAACAAAAGGGAAAGAAAATTCAGCACTTCAGTTGCAAATCAAGTTGATAGTAGAGTCCTCAATTTGCTTTCTCAATCCATCAACTGCATCTCCCTTTGAATGTGACAGCTACATTGGAAAACCACCTTGAGATATGATCTTGCAGTCCCCTCTTTGGTGGCGATAGAAATAATTGCAGTCTGAAACTAACTAATAACAAGTTAATGCAGCAAAGAAGACAAACTACTCATAGCTATGAATGAACCAAATAGGAATTATAACTGCATAATACAAACTTGTAGAGCAGGAATGCAAACCATGAATGAACTATATAGTAGAGGATAGTTATGTCGTTGCCTAGGACGAACCAGAACCAGATACGGGATATAATGGTGTGGCTTGTAAACCTGTAGAACAGGACAAACAAGCATTAGACAAGTATGTCAACATTAAATGAGCAATCAAACAAAGTGTTTCTTAGAATTTCATCATAAACTAGCCAGGTCATTTCAGCAAATATATATGGAAGCAATGGTATCTCCTGGAATGCAAGAGACATTGGGTGACTCGGAATTTGCGGTGAGCTACACAATGGCATGCAGTTACTATCATAGCTAAGAATGAACCACATATAAATTATAACCGCATCATACCAGAAACATGAATGAACTATATAGTAAAGAATAATTATGTCGTTGATTAGGACAAACTAGCACCAGATACAGAAAATATATAATGGCATCACAGGTGGACCTGTAGGCTGTCCAAACCAACATGTTCAGTGTTGCCTTTTTGAGCTCTACGCAAAGAAAACGAAAATAGTCAGTGTTGCAGCTTTTGAAGAACCAGATGGCAACAACAAAATTATAATCAAACTAGTACAAAGAGTTTGAACGGGTACCACATGATAGCAGAACAATGCCAGGGAGGAAATAATAGTAGGAACTTAGCTTAGGATTAACCAGATAGAGTTAGTAACTGTGTAGCAGGGAATCCACACTAATATTTTCCACTGACATTACATTTTGCAAGAACTACACAATAGCAGGCATTTACTAGTGTACAGAGCGGCTAAGATAAGAACATGTGCATGAAAAAATAACAGACATGTGCATGACTTGATACAGCGAATGCAAACCAACATGTCTAATGACATTGTATGTACTAGCACGAATAACAAGCGTGCTAGTGACTTGTATGTACTAGCACGATTACCAAAATGCAGTTCAGTGCGACAGGCTTGAACCTGCCATACCGCTGACAAAACAAAAACGGGTTGGAGATTTGGTTAACCTTGGTAGGAGAGGCGCTAAGCATTGTCGGTACCCTGCGAGTGACGTCCAGGTCACCGAGGGTGCTGCGGTTGCGGTGGCTATTGTCGTTGGGGAAGCAGATCTTGGGCGGTTGATGCCGGCTTGATAGCGGTGGACGAGAGTGTCGCTGAGGCAGATCCGGTGCAGTGAATGGTGACGGTTGTGCAGCTAGTCTAGAGCGGTGGACATGGAACTCTTTGAACTAGATCACGCCTGGTGGACACCGATGAAGCGGATCCGGTACGGTTGGGTAGCTTTTGGCGGTGAGGAAGCAGAGCTTGGGCGGTCGATGACGCCATCAGCATGGTGATTGACACCACAACTCCTAGATCTGGTGGGTGAGCGTCAGTGAAGCGGCTGCGCGGCGGTGCACGAGACCGCAGCTCAAGCCGGTGCGCGCGGTGGTCGTTGAGGGGACATAGGAGCTTGGGATTTTTGGGAGGGCCGGCAGGAAAAACTGGGGGAATCGGGACCATAGAGGTGAGCAGAAAAAATAATTATGATCGTGCCCCCGAGCTACCGACTTTAGCATGTCCATTTGTCGTCTGAACAATGGGTAGATTTGGAATTTTAAATTCTAAAGTTTTTGAAACAGACGGGCGCGAAATACTTCAAGGTCGGTGTGTGGTTTTTCCGCTCGATTGAGAATTTAAATTTGGCTTGCGCCCATCTAATAATAATAATAGAAAAATGGAACACCCCTGGTCGGTGGGATATTTTGGCTCAAAGTTTTTGAAACTGTGGGGCGGGAAATGCTTGGTAGGTGGATGATTTTGCTGCTCGGTTGAGATTTTGAATTTGGCTAGCCTCCATCTACTAATAGAAAAAGGTAGTAGACCATACACTATCTATCCAGGAATTCAAGGCCGAGAGTCACATCAACTGATCATCCATAAACATTTTTTTGCACAAAAACTTGGATACCTTCGATTCAAACAGCATAGGCGGTAAATTTTGCCGCTTAACTCAGATTTTAAATTTGTCTAGGGTCCATGTAATAATATAAAAATGGTACTACCTCGGTGGGTGATTTTGCCTGAAAATGTTTGAAACAGAGGGGGTGCGAAATGCTTCGGGGTCGGTGGGTTATTTTCCCGCTCGATTACGATTTTGAATTTGGCTACCGACCAATTTTTATTACTAGAAAAAAGGTTTGTAGTTCGAACGCCATCTGGTCAGGAATTTAAGGTGAGACTCACATCAACTCATGCCTCTGATTCAAACAGGGTAGGCGGTAGGTTTTGGCGGTCGACAGTGATTTTGAATTTAGAGATTGTCCAAAGAATAATTAAAAAATAGGCTGGTCTCCCTCTATTTTAGGGATCCAAGTAAGGGAGAGTGATTATCTACCACGCGTTTGAAAATGCAGATATCAGATACAAGAATGTTTGTTTAACATAACAACAAACAAATGTCTAAAGTAGCTCTGATTCAAGCTTGGTGTGCAACCAAGGTCTACTAATTATTTAGGTGTTGGCACAGACTCTTCTATAGGAAGCACTAACTAAATGGTAGTACTAATTTAGATCAAATAAAAAGCCTGCTCCGAAACAAATACTCCTACTACAGCATACTATCAAAACACAAAGACCAGCTAAAGTATATGTAGAACAAATAAAACAAGATTTCATCACGCATACACTACTATATAGAGAACACCATTTCATCATATAAAACAATGTTTTACCAGACACACATAGGCCCCCAAAACGAATAGACAACTCTAATATTCTAGCCCCTGCCGCTGTGACTGCAGCACAAACAAAGGTGCCGCCATAGTTCCATCAGCTACCAAAACATACAAATATCAGACTGCAGCTCCAAATAACACAACCTGGGCAAACACATGCTTGCCCAAACAAGCCTTGCTTGTTCATCCGAGTGTTATTTTCATCTCCTTGATGTTGCAGTCTGAATCAATCATTGTTGACAGACTTCCTTTTCGTTTCTTTGATTTAGCACTCTGAATCACGTCGTTTCTGAAGGAAATGAACAAAATGATCAGCAAAATCATAGGTGTACAAAAATGCAAGGGTTGCACATGAATGACTGCACTAACCAGGTGTCGTAATGTAGGGATGTAAAGTACACCAACGTTTACGAGATCTAAACTTCTTAGACTTCATGCTACTAAGATCTAATTTGAATACTCCCTCCTTTGCCCATATAACCATAATTTCTCTATCCTCAAATGCACAGAGTAACCTTACTGCATCTTTCCCACCATATGCCCATGATTTATCAAGGCCAAGGACAATATCCAATTCAACCTTTATATGAGGCACCCAAGCTTCCCATTTGCCTGTTGATGATCTTGCACTGGACCACGTGTTTAGACTGAAGTCTCTTATAACCGCAAGGGCAACATCTCCATTATGCCCCTTAGTGATGACAAAATTGCGTCTGGAAATATCATGTGTCTCATGGGGCACTCAATATAACACAGTTTTGTTGTCACGTTATCGAAGGAAATTATATATCTGGAGTTCATTGTTGGCCAGTACAAAATGTCCCCTATGAGAGTTGACGACCTGTGATCAATCTTAGCTAGCATCTCAGCAGGTTCAATCCAGTCCTCCCATTTTCCTAACTCTGATGAGTACCTCTGCACCAGTGCTTGGTTACCATTGGTTACTATCCAAACAATCCAGAAATTGCTGCAACAGTGTGAAGAAAATTGCCCTTGATGTCTCGAACAGAGAATTGTGCCGCTATCATACTCATGTCTCCGCCAAATTGGTGGTTCTGGTATCACTGTTTCACTTCCACTGATTGGATCCCAGGCCTTTATCATGTTAGACCCTTGCGGATAATGAAGTAGCACCCTACCATTGCGACATCCGAGTACATATGGTTTGTAGGCTTTATGTACTTCCACCAGCCTGTTCAACTTCTGGAAGATAGATTGGTCAAGATTATGACCTGTTAAGAAAAGAGCATCCTCGGAGCTGTTGGTGAAAAACCCAAGTAACGGCATTCCTCTGTTGTGTGACAGGGTTAGCCTTTTGAAATCTTTGCTTCCCATGAAGTCCATCCAACATTTTTGGGTGACTGATGCCCTCAGTATGCAGGATAGGTGCGGAGGAAGCCTGACAAGAATCTGACCAAATACATCGCCTGACAAGTCATTGATTGTTGCATATGTTCTTCCACCGAAGTTGGTAGGATGATGCAAATATCACAAGTGCATCATCAGAATTAAGTAAATACCACAATGTATCATACATTTTGACAGGAAAATTTATCATCGAAATTTCCTAAACTACACCCATATGAAAAACTACCTAAAAAGCAGAGTCTGTCAACAAAATAACCTAAACAACACAAGGAATCAACCAGAGTAGTATGAAAGCACCGCAAAAATGCTTCAGCATGTCGAAACTGGGTAAAGGGAATGGAGAACTTTTTTTAGGTCACCGGGGAGGACGGAAAGGCCCCCACCTAAATTTTCTGGTTGTATCATAAAGAAGAGGAGAAAAAACAGACGCAGCTTCAGTGACTTGGTGAACCCAAGTCTCACGGTGACTTGCCCCAGGATCCACCTTCCATCTTAGATCAAACATATGACAGTAGTTCAGATTTTGAACTAAAAAGTAAAACTATTCGAATTTTTTTGACAAAAAATCAGTAAATCATCGGTGCCTAGGTTTGAATCATGTGAAAGTTTCATCCCATTCGGATCACTAGTTTGTGATTAAATAGATTTTTATTTTCCCAGTACTACTAGTTTAATCTAATATCCACTGCGTCCAGAAAAACCCCGGAGCAGAATACACAAAAGATATAGGAAGTCAGGGAGACAAAATCCAACACAGAACTTACAATGGGGTCAAAGAGTTCTGAGAAGATGCAGCAGGCGCCGCTGACGAATGACAAGCCATAGCCGTTGACGCTGAAGAAGCACGACCATGAGTTGACGCATTCCTAGCATCCAGCGCAGCCGTCGCTTTGGCAGCGGCAGCCAACATAGACGAATTTGTTCCAGCAGCAGCCGACGAGGATTTCGACTGCGCCTCCACCGCTTTGCAAGCATCACTCAACACTGCCCAAGACTCCGATGCGGTACAAGCATCGGCCTCCGCATCCGCTTCTCATGTATCCGCTGGTGCTGCTTCAGCACCCACCTCTGCTTTACAAGCATCCGCCGACGTAGCAAATGCATCCGCCAATGCCGATTCCATTTCCTGTAAACGCCACGAGCTTATTTAGCTTGCAATGCCCAAAAATAAAGGCATTCTATCCTTCAGAAAGCCTGTAATGGCTGGAGGTTGGGGATGTACATACCAGCAAACGGCAGTGCGGTGGTGTTCAATGGTGGAGCGGCGGGGAGAGTCCGGTCGAGGGAGGGTGGCCAGGCAGAGAAGATGGCGATGGGGTCAAGGGGCACATGACTGAGCTACCTCGAAGTCGAAACTAACTTTCGCCACACTCTTTTTTTTATTTTTTTGCGAACCCCGCTTTTTTTAGGGGAAACCACGGTTGTATTAGTGTTAGCAACCACACGACTGATACAAGTTTGTTCACTTGCGTTGCTCAGTTTCCCACCTACAAACATCAAGTTTGTGCACTTATTCGTGTGATACAATCAATTGTTGGGTCAAATATTCCAGGTGGTAGAAGCCAGCCCTTTCTATGACATCAAGATCTAGAGTTCAAACATCGACCTGAAATTCCACAACCTACAACTACAAGTTTTGGTTTACTACCAGAAATATGCTAAAAACTCACTCGCAACTAGCATTAACATCATCATTAATAGATCTCAGAAGGAAAAAAAATGGAAAGATAAAAAACCACCGCAAGTTTGAATAAGATGACTGTTGTTGCCAAAAATAGTCACATAAAGCCAGGTCCAATATATATGTCATAATAGTACATCAAATATATAGATTCGTGGATACCACACACCAGCAGAGCAAAAAAACAATTATAGTACCTGACTTAACAAACAGTCATCCTCACAAGAGATCCAAACCCTTCAAAGATGAAAGTAGAGCAATCAATATGGGTTACTGATTTCCTCATCTTTTGCAGGATTAGGACTGTATGGGCGTGGAGAATCTCGAATTTTTGTCAGGGTCTCATATGCTTCTAGAGCCAAATTGAAAAGATTGTCAGCTCGCATTCCCACCTGTTCCAAGATCCGGTCATACACCTGGCCAATCAGCTTGTCGCCATCCACATCAGGCAACTCGGGGACTAAGTTGTCAGCCACGAACTTTTGAAAATCAACACCAGCATCATGAGCAACTGAAATTGATGTATTCCATCCTATAGTCAAATCAGCTATCCGCTTAGTGGATGTGGACACTTCTTCCTTTAGGCGCCTAATCTGTTCGTCCTGGTGTTTCACTTTCTCTTAAAGGCACGAAATCATGTGTCTATGAGCTTTGTATTTCTCTCGGAGAGGGGCAATTGTCAAATCCTTGTAGTGACCAACACCATTACGCCATGAGCAATATGAGTAAGGTGGAAACTGTAGATAACAAATTCAAAATTAAACTAGATTCTCTTTTCAAAAAAATAAACCAAATTATCGTTTCACAATCCAAATTCAGCTACACACATCGTGCAAGCTCCACGTGGTACCGCAAATGGCAAAGAACCATAGAGGCATATTTCCCAAACATGGGAAATAGAACCGACATGAAAAGGGCCATACTTCATGGTTTGCCTTCTTAGCTGGCATATGAGCAGTCCTGGACTTAGTAATAAGTGGCAACAGATCAGAATGACTTTGTTTCTGCAAATCATGATGCAACAAAAATGATCAGTATATTTTAGGGGACATTTTAAGTAATAAAGTGCTCTTTATCGAAAAAATGTTTTCGAGGACAAAGCATAGGTTACTAAAATTCCAGCAAAGCAGCTGGATACATAAAAACACGTGTCACTCGATAATGCCTCCTCCACGGGTGGGACATGCGCATGATGCTAAATGAAATGCAGCAAAACCAGTAAATTTTAGGAAAGAACACATCAACTTCGCAATGCAAAGAAGGATACGTGCATTAATCTGATGCCAAGGATTGGGCGTGTTTCCCTTTAACGAACAATATAATTTAAAGAACTCAGTAATGCAGGACACCAGCAAACAACAATCTGTTTATGAATGATATGCAGCAAATTACATCTGCATTGTTCAGCAGAGGACCGTTCTGTGAAATAAAGCCAGGGGCAAGCTTCCCATCCTCAATAGACTCTTCTTGGCAGCATATACTTACCTATTTTCAGTGGACCTTATAACTACATCCATGGTGATCCCAGCTTCCTAATGTGGCATATAGATCTACTATTTCAAATAGCAATCACCTAAATAACCATCCAGATGGTTGCGGACTCACCAGAGATTGCACTGATGCGATGGAAAGGTGAACATTGCTGGGTAAAGAAGGTGCGCGACGGGAGAGGTGCACAAATGTGCAAAAAATGTAGCGATACTTGTATATAGATAGAGATACCAGTAACACATAAACCAGATCAATTAGTAGTAACCACAAACTCCAGAAGGGTTGTAAGCAGACTGTCAACTACTCCCATATTAATTAACCTAGTGTAATTTAACGTGGCAGTACTATGAGATGGTGATTACTAGTAAACAAAAGGGGATTACTTAATTATTAGTGGAATATACAGCCAGCCACGAAAAGCATCATGAGCATGCTAAATATCTAGATTGCAGACCATACTTGGTTAAGAACCTAATGTCCAGCTCTAATTACCCAAATCTAAGAGAATCTATCCTATTTACGACAGAGTGTAGTGAGTTGGAGACATCAGTTAACTCTGCAGTCATCTCCTCGGCATGCATCTGATGGTGCTGCTGCTCCTCCTCTTCGAGGTCATCGCGGATCTCGAGCTGTAACCACAGCGACATCATCGCGTGCTGCAGCGAAAGTGAGTGCGGTAGATGATATGGGGTGGCCCGATCTTCTCAGCAAGCATTTGGCGATGGTGATGGTAGATGATAGATAACTAGCCTGTAGCTATGAACTCTCCCGCTCGATCCCTGATGCCAATGCAACAGCTCTCAAACCTTGCAGGATATTCACAACACCACGCTCTTGTGCATGCAGCCGTGACCACGAACGGTAGTATGCAATCTACTAATTCCCAATGGAACAACAGATCACACTCAATAATAGTTGGTAAATTCGAACACAGGGTAATTTCAGAGGTTCTATGAAAGAAACAACTCCAAAATATTTTAACATGGTCTAAACCCTAACCTACGACGCCCCCATCTATTTATGGGTCCAAAGGGTGGCGGCTATGGTAGAACCCGAGTCGGTTCCACCCAACCTAGATACAAACCGGCCACAAGTGGCTCGGCCAAGACTGGCTCCGCCGTGGCAGAGTCCTAGTCGGTTTTCCTGCCGTGGCCAGGCAACCGTGGCGTAGAACGAGCTTTTCTGCGCAGCGAGAACTTCCTCCTCTTGTTGATCTTCGTCTTGGACAGCTCCTTGCGCTTCCTCCCTCTCCTCCCTCGCGCATTCCTCATTGATCAACACGCCATGTTCCTTCAGCTCCTCACTCTGTGCTATGCCTTCTTCTCCTAAGTACCTGATCATACAATAATTCAAAGACTTAGGTAGTATAAAATTCTCATTAATTAAAACACTAGGTTCATTAAGAAACAAGTTCACCTGTTGTTCTAGTAGCTTGGCACGAGCTCTTGTGATTGGTCCAATCCTTATCTCATTGGATTGATCCTTCTTTGCAATTGGAACAACTTCATTAGCAATTGGGGTAGGTGTAATTGTAGGGATGTCCTCATCAGTAGATCTACCCAGTGGATGAACGTGCAACACTCACATTCGTAGTTGCAACCCAAGAACCTGCGGCCGAAGTTTGTTCCTCGAAAGCGACGCGGCAATGGGGCGCCAGGGTGCAGTCACACCAAAGCCGGAGATCCGCATCGGTAACGATGCCATACCACTACACGTTTACCATCCGTGCCAGCATCTGAGCCCATGTAACATGGTCGATCGAGACGGGCAAAATAGAGAAAAACCCCAAAAGGAGAGAACCCATAAGCTGAATTTGAGAAAATAAACTGATACCGTAAACTCTGGCGTACTTACCCAAACCCGGCCGCCATTCGCATCAAGATCCCACGTTGCTCGCCGGACCGACATGACTGAATCCGCCAACATAGCTCGAAAAAAGAGCGTGCCTTTGAAGCCTAGCGCAGAGGCTTCATGGAGAAGGAAGAGGTAGGGGAGCCGGTCCTCACATTCCATGGCTACTACTCCGTATCTGATTTAACTCGACCACAGATAACTGGGGCCCGTGCTAGAAAACCCGTGGGCCCCCAAACATCACTCACCTAGTTTGACTTGCATTACATGGAGTACTTTTGGAAAACAGATCAAAACTCAATAAATAAACCAAAGGCCCCCCTCTCTTTCTGCAAAAACCCATTACAAAACGGAGACGCTCACAAATGCGTACACACACTCATGTTGGGTTTGTAGCATAGAAAACAAAAAATTCCTACGATGGGAACTATACGCCAAGATCTATCTACTAGATACAAGCAACGGGTGGATATACATCCATGGAGAACTTACCCTCGAAGACAACAAAGCTTTGTTAACGAGATGGAACTCGTGGATGATGTAGTCGTACACTTTCTGATCTCAAGATCATGATGAAGTCCAGTAGGTCCAGCTCCAGCACGTCCATCAGATCCAGCTCCAGCAAGTCCAGCACCACCAAGTCCAGCACCGCAAAGCAACAGTGCATTCGTGATCGCACACACGTCCGGTACCCCGACAACCTCCATCCCTCGCTCCAGCAAAGCAGCTGAAGCAGCAACTCCTTTCCAGATAAAGCCATCGGGAACATGTATCTCACTAATCCGAGACCATGGGGAATAACAAGAGGGGGAGAGAGATCCTTCACGAGGAGGTGTGTGTTGTGAGGAGGAGAGGGGGGCCTTTTATAGGCAAGAGGGGGGCAGCCAAGGGCCATGGCGTCGCAGACATGGTGGTGCCCCCACCTCTTCCATCATTCATGTGGTGGATGCTCCACTCACATAAATATGCCTCCACTCACACTTCCACTCACATGCATTAAATTTCCACCAAATTTAATGCAGGATCTCATTAAATAAAACTATTTTATTTATTTTATTCAGAATTTTGTTAATTACTTTAATTAAAAAACATTAACATAAACCCCTGCAACATTTCAATATCACATGCAGAACCAGTTTCTGCAATTTCACCCGAAACAATTCCGGTTTCCATCGAAATGATTCCAGCGCTTTCTTAAATCTTTATCTGAAACATATTTGCTCCAAATGGTGTCGGTATACCTTAAGTGTGTCACAATATGGTTCGCAAATAATGTAGACATAATCGAGACCCCTCTCTGATCAATAATCAGCAGCAGGACCTAGAGATCCGTACTGACTCCCACATATTCAACAATGACTCTTGTGATCGTGTGAACCTTTAACGTCGTAACCAAATCCCTTTGTCTCGTGATATATTACATGTCCGAGATTCGATCATCGGTATCCCAATACCTAGTTTGATCTCGTTATCGACATGCACTCTTTTCTCGTTCTCGTGATATAACATTCTAGTGATCACATCACTTGCTTGCAAGCTATCTTAATGTGATATCACCGAGAGTGCCCAGAGTATATCTATCCGTCATTGGGATTGACAAATTCCACTCTTGATCCATGAGCCTCAACATAACACCTTTGGAGTATCTGAACCCACCTTTATAGTCACCCTTTACGGTGACGTTTGATGTTATCAAGTTAGTCTTCCGATGTTAGCAATTAACATGATCTCATGGTCTAAGGACTAAGATTAATTTGTATGATGTTATAGCAATATGAACACAATGACTTTGATCGTAATGCTATACTTCGGATGAATGTTCATCACATCGTTCCACCAATGTTGTGACCTCGTTATTAACAACATCCAATGTCCATGATGAGGAAACCTTGATCATCGTGTTAATCAACGAGCTAGTTTATATGAGAGGCATTACTAGGAACTTTGTATTTTGTTTATTAAACACACATGTATTAACGTTTCCAATTAATACAATTATAGCATGCAAAATAAACATTTATCATAAACATGGAATAAGATAATAACCACTTTATTATTGCCTCTCGGGCATATTCCGTTCAGTCTCCCACTTGCACTAGAGTCAAAAATCTAGTTTGAAAAACTTTGCGTATTGCATATACGTGATTTCTAGTGGTTAACATAATCTATGGATCTGACAGTTTCAGGTCCATGTGTATTTGCATGTCTTTGCGTCTCTACGCATCACTCATTCTAAAATGAGATGGCATTGTATAAATTTGGTCCTTTGGTGAGACCTTTAGTTCATTCGGGTTAAAATATGTTGATATTATTGTCATATAATATATCTTTATAGAATTAGCCCACTTTGAACCACACCTAGTTTGATAACAAACTACTTAACACAAATGCCCTCCTTTGCTGCTACTATAGTAGTCATATACTTAGCCTTTTGTTGTAGTATCCGTCACAATGTCTCAACTTTGGAACTCATCCAAATCCATCGTGGAACATCTTTTCCATTACATTGTGCCAACCATAGTCTAAATTGAGATAAATTTAATTTGTATCTTGTGACAAAACTAGTATCAATGTAACACTTTACAATGAACTACCTTTAACTATTTGTCACTTATACATGATATATTCTTAGTTCTTCCAAAGCTCATAATAATATCTTTACTATCGTCTAATGATCATCTTATGAATCATTCTGGTATGTGCTCATAACATTTAGAGCATAGGACATATCTGGATATATACATATCACGGTATAATCGATTAAAATCTTCATGTGATTTTACTCACCAAGTGTTGAAACACTTGAATCTTGATACAATCATTTCCATGCAGCAAGAACCTTTCTTGTTGTTTCCATATTGAACCCTTCAATATCTCATATATGTACGTCTGGCATAACCATATTAGCGCCTCAATCTATCCATATAGACATTGAAGCCAAATATTCCGGTTTTGCTCAAGTCTTTCATCGAAATCCTATTTTAATGAAATTCTTAACTTGTGTCAATAAAATAAACATCATTTCCAATCAACAATATGTACTCTGCATAATGTATTGGAAATTTGTCTTAGCGCTCCCACTTAATTTCTTGCAAATGCAAGCATCTTCATCATCTCCGATGAAAATAAACTCCTTTAACATTTTCATCATGGTGAAGATTCCAACTCCGCTATGCTCACTTCAACTATTGACGTTTGCATGCCCTTTTAGCACCCTTTGAATTAACAAAACCCTTTGGACAGTGTCATGTACACGTCCTAGGTAACCATTCTATTAGAAGAACCTTGTTTTGTTTATTAAACTACCATATACCATATATGTAGTGGTTGCTACATTAATCCGTCAAGACTAAATATCGCTATGAAAGATCAAATCTTGTCATAGTCAACTCCTTGAACATTGCCGTAAACTTCTTTCTGACATGTCGACTATTTCATAGATGTTAAACATCCATGTCTATTTCTTTATAGATCCAAACACGACCGATAGGCTTCATGCCTTTTTGGAGGGTCTTTCAAGTTCAGAAACTTGATTTCTCGTGTATGGATACTATCACGGATTCTATGACTTCTAGTCATTTATGGATTCAAGGCCCATCATCGCTTCTTTGCATGTAGTCGGTTCATCATTGTCAAAATAATAACGACTTCTATTTCAAATCTTACTATTTGATTCTTACCGAACCACATGGTTCAATAGGAACTCTAATCTCCAAGATCACACCCTTTGTAATCACGGGAGCCAAGAGCATTATGGCTGCTACCGGGACACTTTCCGGCGTTGCGCTACTTAGCACATATATCTAAGGTTCAACAACCTTATCAAAGTTCTATTGTCCTCCCACTTAACTTTTCACGAAAAATTCCTTCTCAAGAAACTTGACATTCCAAGTGACAAACTCTTTTGTACTCGGTGTTATGGAGGAATTCCCAACAAATTCTTTGGGATAACCTACAAAGATGTGCTTATCCGACTTTGGTTGCAAACATTTTACTTATGCATAGCATACCAAAATTTAAGAAAAGACAATTCAGGGTTTATCCCAAACCATAACTCATATGGTGTCATTTCAACGGATCACGATGGTGTTCTTTTTAGTGTAAAAGCGGTAGTCTCTAAATCTTTAATCCTTAAAACATAATGGCAGTTTTATAAATGACACCTTTGATCTTACCATGTCAAACAAGGTTTGATTTGATCTCTCGAACATACCATACTCCTGTGGTTTATCGGGAAATGCAAATTCATGGAACAATTCCTAAAATCTTATGTGTTTTGCTAAACCTATAACTCAAATATCTTCCTTTATGATCAAATCATAAACTCTTTTATTTTCTTGTTACAATGATTTTTCACTTCATCTTGAAAGTCTTTGAACAATTTTCAAATATTTCATACTTCTTCCTTATTAAGTAAATATATAGATATATTCACTCAAATTTCTGGAGAAAGCATATGAAGCAAAAAGATCCATCGCATATGGCTACACATAATGGACTATATACATCAACATGCATAATATCCAATAAGTTAGTCATCCGTTCCTCTTTGGCCTATGGACGGAGTTTCAATTATCTCTAGGAAAGTTCCACAAGCGTCAATTGATCAAAATCAAAAGACTCCAAAAATCCATCAACATGGAGTTTCTTCATGTTTACTTTCCAATATAATTCAAACAGTGATGTCACTTCATAAGTGATCTTCCAATCATTTGTCTCACGACATTTTAGCAATAATGCTTATGGATGTGATTTCTCCAACTAGACTTGTAAAAGTTCATCCATCCTTTATGGAATATGGTAATTATTTGAACAACCATTGTTCTCGTAATACCGGAACAAAATAACAATTATTAAAACAAATCTTGAAGGCTAGGTTTGACGACAATGAAAAACACAATAACACTTTATTTGTTTTCGATGAACATCATCGCATATTCTTTTGCTAGTTACTTTGGCCATTGCAGTTCATGAATTGTGTTGTTCTGTATGACACTTCACACCAACCAATTCGGTATCCAATACCTAAGAACCACATTGTTTAACAAGCAAGGAATACAGCCATAACATGTATATCTTCTATATACCTAAGTGGGACATCTCCAACCTTTTCTTTTCTGCCAAATATTTTATAGATTCTCTTTCAGCAATTCCTTTTCTTTTAAAAGAATCTATCAACATCAATAGTGGTGTCATTCACATGACACATAGTACAAAGTGTATATAGTCAAATACTAATACCTTTGGACTTGCACTTTGAAGTGGATCACCATCATCAAATGTTTGGTGTTCTTTCAAAAATCCATTCTTTAGTAATCTATTAGTGTAGTAAAGATTTTACTTACATCTTCTATTCATCCTTATCATGACAATTTTCATGATCAAGCTACTATAGCTTATAAGGAAGAATCGCGAGTATAATGTTAGTTCGCAAAACCTTTTTGCGAGATCCGGATGCCTAGCATCTCCATCCTTCACAAATTCTCATACAATATGAGAATATGTATTTTGCTAAATTATACTCTATCATAATGCAACTAAAACATTGTTTCAGATATCACAATATCTTCCACACATGATGGTTTCTGAAACAGTTTTTCAGCTCCTAGATAATCTTGATATTAAAACAACTTTTGAATATCAATAATCATGGAGGCAAATATGATACTTTAGATACTAACATTGGAATTCTTACTCTTGATTTAATACTACTTATTAAACTTCATGGAGTAAATAGAGTTTGCTGAAAGTTTGCAATAGGACTTCTCAACTTTAAATTGACATTCAAAACAATACGATACCAGTTCGTAAAGTAAATATCCAGAATTCTATAGTTCTATTATCTCAACTAAAACTAAGCATAAGGTAGTCGAAAGTACACCCGATCATCATGTGATGTCTCGAAACACGATCCATAGAACGGTTCATACTTAAGGAAGAACACATTTTATCTTGATATTTAAACGAGGGACCATCTTATAATGCTACTAAAATACCAAACTAGCAATATAAGATGCAAACATCATATGTGTAAAGTGGAATGCATTTGATCACCATCATGTGCATCGTGGTATGATCTCTATCATTCCTTTGTGTGTAAGGCCAAGGTCTATGGAACTTACATGTTAGGTGTGTTGTAAGGGTATCTACCATACATCAACTTACAACCTTACCATATCATGACACTAGCCCAGCAACAATCTAAACTAGACGCCTCTAATTTATCCATTGCAAGTTTTACGTGGCTTAGGGCTTTTGGAGATAGAACCGGTCTTACCTACGAACATGGAACCTAACGATGATAACTAAGTTATTAGCAACTCGTTGTAAATCAGATATTGACTATAGTAGGAGAGACAAACACCCGCTAGCCACTTATGCAAAACTAGTTGCATGTCAGTCGTGGAATCGGTCTCATGTGCGAGGACATGTAAAGTCAGTCCGGGCCGCTTCATCCCACTATGCCAACAATATCCAAAATACATAGAAGATGCAATAACATGATCATCATCGCCCACATATAAACATATGTGTACTACCCGTGCAAAGCACCTACACAAAGATTAGACTCTGATACCACTGTTGGGTTTCCAGCATAGAAAACAAAAAAATTCCTACGATGGGAACTATATGCCAAGATCTATCTACTAGATACAAGCAACAGGTGGATATACATCCATGGAGAACTTACCTCGAAGACAACAAAGCTTTGTTAACGAGATGGAACTCGTGGATGATGTAGTCGACACTTGCCGATCTCAAGATCATGATGAAGTCCAAGAAGTCCAAAGCAGTCCAGCTCAAAGACGTCCATCGATCCAGCTCTAGCAAGTCTAGCACCACCAAGTCCAGCACCACAAAGCAGCTGCATCCGTGATTGCACACACATCCTGTGCACGACAACCTCCATCCCTCACTCCAGCAAAGCAATGAACAACTCCTTTCCAGATAAAGCCACCGGAACATGTATCTCGCTAATCCGAGACCATGGGGAATAACTAGAGGGGAGAGATCCTTCACGAGGAGGTGTGTGTTGTGAGGAGAGGAGGGATTTTATAGGGAAGAGGGGAAGCCAAGGGCCATGGCATGGCAGCCATGGTGGTGCCCCACCTCTTCCATCATTCATGTGGTGGATGCTCCACTCACATAAATATGCTCAGACTCACACTTCCACTCACATGCATTAAATTTCCACCAAATTTAATGCAAGCTCTCATTAAATAAAACTATTTTATTTATTTTATTCAGAATTTTGTTAATTACTTTAATTAACAAACATTCACATAAAACCCCTCGAACATTTCAATATCACATGCGTAATCCGCCGCAATTTCATCCGAAACAATTCCGGTTTCCATCGAAATGATTCCAGCGCCTTCTTAAATCTTTATCTAAAACATATTTGCTCCAAATGGTGTCGGTATCCCTTAAGTGTGTCACCCTACTTAAATAATGCGTATATGATCGAGACCCCTCTCAGATCAATAATCAGCAGCGGGACCTGGAGATCCGTACTGACTCCCACATATTCAACGATGACTCTTGTGATCGTGTGAACCTTTAACGTCGTAACCAAATCCCTTTGTCTCGCGATATATTACATGTCCGAGATTCGATCATCGGTATCCCAAAACCTAGTTTGATCTTGTTACTGACATGCACTCTTTTCTCGTTCCCGTGATATAACATTCTAGTGATCACATCACTTGCTTGCAAGCTATCTTAATGTGATATCACCGAGAGGCCCCAGAGTATATCTATCCGTCATCGTGATTGAGAAATTCCACTCTTGATCCATGATCCTCAACATAACACCTTCCGAGTATCTGAACTCACATTTATAGTCACCCTTTTATAGTGTGACGTTTGATGTTATCAAGTTACTCTTCCGATGTTAGCAATTAACATGATCTCATGGTCTAAGGACTAAGATTACTTCGTATGATGTTATAGCAATATAAACATAATGACTTTGATCGTAATGCTATACTTCAGATGAATGTTCATCACATCATTCCACCAATGTTGTGACCTTGTTATTAACAACATCCAATATCCATGATCAGGAAACCTTGATCATCTTGTTAATCAACAAGCTAGTTTATATGAGAGGCATTACTAGGAACTTTGTATTTTGTTTATTAAACACACATGCATTAACGTTTCCAATTAATACAATTATAGCATGCAAAATAAACATTTATCATAAACATGGAATAAGATAATAACCACTTTATTATTGCCTCTCGGGCATATTCCCTTCAACTCACCCCTATGAATGCAGGTACGCACACCCTACACCTATGAGCACTTCAGAAATACTAGATCTTGACACTGATCCCATGGGGCTTGAGCTTGACGAAGTCACCATAGGCACCTCGCTATATATTGACGGGAACGTCGCCTCTCACTACCCTCATAACCATCCTTCAAAGTCGAGCGCCGAGGCTTCGTGGCAAAGGAAGTGCTAGGGGTTGGAGCTCATATTCGTTGGCTGCTATGGGATGTAATTGAACCACTAATAATGTGGCCTCGGTACTGAGCCCATAGACCCTAGACACTAGTGACCATTACAATTACTTTGGGAAAACCGAGCAAAACTTAATATAAACAGAAGGCCTATATCTCTCATTTTTGCGAAAATCCACTACAAAACGCACATGCTCATAAATGCATACACACACTCACCCCTATGAATGCATGAATGCACATCCTACCCCTATGAGCACCTCCGAAAGATTGTGTCTTGACCATTCCGGGGGGGGCTTGAGCTTGATGAAGTCACCATAGGCACCTGCTGCCCTCGTAACCATCCTTCAAAGCCGAGCATCGAGGTTTCATCGAGAAGGAAGAGCTAGAGGAGTCAGAGCTAACATTCGTTGGCTGCTATAGGATATAACTAGACCACTGATACCAATGGGGCCCCACAGTAGTGAGCCGATTAGCCCCAGACATCAAAGCAAGCACGGTGTCATGTCTTAAACATATATCTTAATGGTGGAGTGGATAGTGCTAACATAAAGATTCTTCAAGGTGATTCTAGTGCTAGACTTACGTCTAAGAGTCTATTTTTCTTTTTATCATGGTTGTGTGGACCCACTTCAATTCTAAACGTTGGACCAAAAGTAGTTTCCATCGCTACTTGTAGACACTGCACACGCCCTTACTATACGTAGCTTAGAAATTTACTAGCCTCGTGTCTAAGAAAATTGTAGGTTGCTTTGAAAGTTTTTCAAAAAAGATTTTGGAGGTACCCATCAGGGGGTCAATTAATATATCACAAAACACCAAGAGTTGTGACAATAGGTTTAACTTCTTGCTAAGATAGATTTTGCATCTAGACAATTTAATAAAATTAGGTCAAACTTGAGCTACAAGTAAACGCGATATAGATTGCTATTGAATTAAATGTCTTTTCGGAGGTCTATAGGTGCATCTTGTTGTAGTAAACAATTCCATCACTATGAGTTTCCTACTATCTCAGGAAAGAACATTCTCAATTTTTCGAGTGTGATGACGAGATTGTTCTTTATCGTAAAGCAAGTCTGAAGAATATGGATATGAATGACACACAAGGCAAGTTTTCAGACATATATTATGGACCAACATGTTGTACTTACGATTTCCCATGTTTTATTAGTTCTCAAACTTCCTAGCTAACTTCGCCCACTTGATTGATTTTATGCCAATTTATTGAAATTATTAGGTACCAATTGAACTACCACAAGTAAATTGTAGGTTGCTTTGAAAGTTTGACGAAAGATCTTTCTTGGAGGTACCCATATATATAGGGGGAGGTGTCAATTAATATATGGGAAACCACCAAGAGTTTTGATAATATATAGGTACGGTTCAACTACTTCGAAGATTTTGCATCAATTTAATGAAATTAAGTTAGACTTCAGCTACAAGTAAGCATGATAGATCGCTCTTGAATTAAATGTCTTTTCGAGGTAGATGGGTACATCTTCTTGTAGTAAACAATCTCACGCTTGTGAGTTTCCAACTACCAGAAAGGACATTCTCAATTTTCGAGTGATGTCATGATCATTCTCTCCGTAGGAAGTCCAAGAGTATTGATCTAAATAAATGCCACAAGCCAAAGTTTTCACACGCAGGCACGTGCCACACTCGTATATACTATATGAAATATGATTTAACGAACATTAAGTTGTTATTAACCAATAGTATTGTTAGAGAAAAAGGCATACATTAAGTATATTGATAATAACTATCTAGAACATGGTGGAGTTTGCTCTAGATACTATTCAACATGAATCCAACTACTCTGAACCATTGGATCTAACAGCCCAATGGTTACGATTGGTACTATGGATCCAATTCAAAACTGCCTACCTAACTCCACCCACTTGAATGACTTTATGTCGATTTATCGAAAATAGGTCAGATTTGAACTAGTATAAGTAAATTTTAGGTTACTGTGAAAGTTCTATGAAAAAGCTTTTGGAGGTACCCATCGGGGGTCACAATTAATATATGAGAAACCATCCAACGAGATTTTTGATGACAAGTTGGATCAAGACTCGCAAATCCAAACATTTTGCTAACTGTTGGATCTTATTTTCCATTCCTAGCATCTAAAAAGATTCTACTAATAGTCTTGATGAGAATGATGAACGCTAGTATGCGCAAACCTCAAAACACACACTTCATTACTCAGTTTTAGGGTCCTTGTGCTAAATGCATGGACTTGGATGCAATTTTCACTTTTTATGAGGTCTTGATATGTAACTTGTACTTCCACCGACCGTGTTCACTCTCAAGCACATCGCACCTACTAGACCAACCATTAGACCGACCATTCGTAGTACTTCTTATTATCTTATCTTTATCTTGTCCTATCTCTTACAATACCGTACCATACCACGCACTACATATAGTGTACGGATTAACTTTGAACATTGACCGTTGGATCAAGACTGGAAAATCCAAACATTGCTAACTATTGGATCTTCTTCTCCATTCTTAGCATCTAGAAAGATTCTACTAATAGTCTTTAGCACGATGAGCGCTAGTATACATAAACCTCTAGCTCAAAACACACACTTCATTGCTTAGTTTCAGGGTCGTCCTTGTGCTAAATGCATGGACTTGGATGCAATTTTCATTTTTTATGAGGTCCTTGATGTAAATTGTAATTCTACCCACCGTGTTAACTCCCAAAGCACCTCGCTTCCTACGAGACCGACCATTAGATCAGCCATTCGCAGTACTTCTTATCTTACCTTTATCTTTGTCTCTTATCTCTTACAATACCATGCATACCACCACTACATAGTGTAGGGATTAGCTTATTTGAACATTGACCGTTGGATTAACTTTGAACATTAATAGTTGGATCAAGACTGGCAAATCCAAAGAGCATTGCTAACCGTTGGATCTTCTTTTCCATTCTTAGCATCTAAAAAGATTCTGCTGATAGTCTTTAGCATGATGAACACTAGTATGAACAAACCTCAAAACACATAGTACTTCATTACTCGGTTTAAGGATCCTTGTGCTAAATGTACGGACTTGTTGGATGCAATTTTCATTTTTTATGAGGTCTTTAATGTAACTTGTACTTCCACCGACCGTGTTAACTCTCAAGCACCTCGATCTTACGAGACCTACCATTAGATCGGCCATTCGCAGCATTTTCTTATCTTATCTTTATCTTGTCTCTTATCTCTTCCAATACCATACCACTACATATAGTGTAGAGATTAACTTTGAACATTAATAGTTGGATCAAGACTGGCAAATCCAAAGAGCATTGCTAACCGTTGGATCTTCTTTTCCATTCTTAGCATCTAGAAAGATTCTACTGGTAGTCTTTAGCACGATGAACGCTAGTATGCGCAAACCTCAAAACCAAGTACTTCATTGCTCGCTTCAGGTCCTTTGCTAAATGCATGCATGGACTTGGATGTAATTTTCATTCTTTATGAGGTCCTTTATTTTACTTGTACGTACTTCCACTGACCATGTTAACTCTCAAGCACCTCGCTCATATGAGACCTACCAAGGTTAAACGAAAATGCAACCGCCCCAATTATCACACAAACTGGACCACGGTTTCTTATACGTAATACCCAAGTTTTGAGTACTAGGATTCCTAGCTAACTTCGTGCACTTCGCATTTCTTGTCAATTTAACAAAATTAAGTCAAACATTAGCTACAAGTAAGTGTGATAGATTTCTTGAATTAATTGTCTTTCGAGGTAGATGTGTGCATCTTCTTGTAGTAAACAATGTCGCTTGTGAGTTTCCAACAATCGTGAAAGAAAATTCTCAGTTTTCTCGAGTGATGATTTAGATGATTCTTTTTCGTAACAAAAGTTCGAAGAATATGGATCTCAATGCCATAAGACAAGCTTCTAGACATATTAGCTAGGTGGACCAATGTGTTTTACTTACGATTCCCATGTTTTATGAGTTTTCAAGGTTCCTAGTCGTCCCCAATTAACTTGTTGAATAACTTTATGTCGATGTATCAAAATAAAAGGTCAAATTTGAACTACAAGCAATAAATTGTAGCTTGGTTTGAAATTTTTATGTAAAAAGCTTTTGGGGGTACCCATTGAGCGGTCAATTAGTATACCTGTTGAGACTGTTCGACTTCTAGCTACTAAGATTTTGCCTCTTGAAAATTTTGAACCCCTTTTGAATGATCACATGAAATAAGGAGAGAGGGGAAATGATTTTTCTATTCTCTATGGTCAACACACAAGCCTAAGGTGCACCTTAGGCTTAAAGATACTTTATAGTTTCCACTATGTATAAGGTGAACCTTAGCGGATGCCACATACTAGGCCTTATTAAGGTATGCTTTATCTATATATACTACTATAATGGAGCAGTTTTAGATTGGATCGCCATATAACACCAATCTTGACTAGCTCAGGGTCCATTATGGTTTGATCCACTATTCTGATCGAGGCCTATATGAATAGGATCTGAGAGCACAGTCTCCACCATAGTTCTAGAACCATCATGTCACCAACCCCAAAATTTCAAAGCACAGTAGGTTGTATTCTCAATATGTGTAGATAATTATTATTAATAGACTTAATTTATGCATTTTGGGGGTGGTGACATGATGGTTCTAGAACATGGTGGACTTTGCTCTAGGTCTGTACTCCCTCGCTCCGTCCCAAAATATAAGGCGCCTAAGGATTGGTCAAAAGTCAAACCTTACTAATATTGACCAAATATTTAGAAAAAATATCTACATCTACAATATTGAATGGACATACTAAGAAAATATACTTTATGGTGAATCTATTGATATTAATTTAGTATTCTAATTTTTTATATTTTGTGTATAATCATGGTCAAACTTAAAAATGTTGACTTTTGACTAATCCTTAGGCCTCTACATTTTGGTGGAGGAGTACTATTCAACACTTAATCCGCTTGCTCGAACCATTGGATCTAACAGCCCAACGGTCATGATTAGTGCTATGGATCCAATTCAAAACCTCCACTATAGTAGTATAAGTAGAGAGAATACACCATCGTACTATGAAATTTTGGGGGTGGTGACATGATGGTTCTAGAACATGCATGGTGGAGTTTGCTCTTGGTACTATTCAACACGAATCCAGCTTCTCTGAACCATTGGATCCAACAGCCCAATGGTCAAGATTGGTGCTATGGATCCAATTCAAACCTGCTCCACTATAGTAGTAGAGATAGAGATACCTTAACTTATCTTATTTACGACTATATAGTGTACGAATAACTTTGAATATTGACCGTTGGATCAAGACTCGTGAATCCCAACATTTCCAGCCGTTGGATCTTCTTTTCCATTCTAGCATCTAGAAGATTCTATTGATAGTCTTCGAATAATGAATGCTATGCACAAACCTCAAAACACACTTCTCCATCGTACTAGAATCTTCTCCCTCATAGCTAATAATCGTTGACTTCTACATGATCTTATCTTATCTTACCACTATATAGTGTACGGATAACTTTGAATGTTAACCATTGGATCAAGACTCGCGAATCCCAGCATTTCTAGCCATTGGATCCTCTTTTACATTCTAGCATCTAGAAGATTCTATTGATAGTCTTGAACACAACGAATGTACTATGCATAAACCTCTCATAACACACTTCTCCATCATACTAGAATCTTATCCCTCATTTCTCTAGACCATGTTACCAAAAATTTCAAGTGTGAGGTAGGTAATAATATTTGACTTCTACACATGATGATACAAAGTACAAGGACCAAATATACACCCATACTTTATAGATGTTGATCAAATTTATAATTTTTTGTGCTTTACCAATTATAATTTTATATAGTGATGATACGTCATAAGATTTACTACTCTGAGCCTTATTAAGGTGTGCTTTTTTACACAATGTCGGAGTAGTATATTTCTTTGCTCAGACATATGGTCACCTCTATCCATGCGCTGTACATGCTGAGAGAATAAAACGTTGGCAAGGGAAGAGGGAAGCGGCAAAGAGAAGTTGAAGGCACTTCGATGTCAGAGCAAAGTTATGATGGGTTTCTGACAAGAGGTACTCCTGCGGCCTTATAGTGTACACTCTATTAGTAGTAAATTTCAGGACCTATGCACGCAAAACAAATCGTGTGTTTTCTCTCTCCTTCCCTATGCTCCATTTCTCATCCCCTTTCCCCTTGTGCACCGGTTCGGCTGATCTCTCTCCCCTCGTCCATAGCGTGGCGCTGCACACGTGTGCCTTGGTATGGCGGCTCTGTGTCTCTAGCGTGTTCGGCAGCCACGCATTGGTGTGGAGTAGGGACGAGGAGTACATAGGAAGGAAACCACTTTGGTCCTTGGCGGCACAAAAATTCAAAATTTTCTGGTTTTCAAAATTTTCACTTGCTTCCCAAACATTGGGAGGGAAGGTTATCCAAAAGATCGGCCAAACATCGGGAGGGAAGGAAATTTTGAACCCGTTTTGAACATTGACAGTTGGATCAAGACCGGCAAATCCAAACTTTGAACATTGACCGTTGGATCAAGACTGGCAAATCCAAACTTTGCTAACCATTGGATCTTCTTTTCCATTATTAGCATCTAGAAAGATTCTACCGATAGTCTTTAGCACAATGGACGCTAGTATGCGCAAACCTCAAAACACACACTTCATTGTCAGTTTCAGGGTCCTCCTGCTAAATGCATGCATGGACTTGGATGAATTTTCCATTTTTATGAGGCCCTTGATGTAACTTGTACTTCCACTGACCATGTTAACTCTCAAGCACCTCGCTCCTACGAGACCAACCATTAGATCGGCCATTCACGGTACTTCTTATCTTATCTTTATCTTGTCTTATCTCTTACAATACCATACCACCATTGTATAGTATACGAATTAACTTTGAACATTGACCGCTGGATCAAGACTGGCAAATCCAAATATTGCTAACTGTTAGATCTTCTATTTTCCCTTAGCATCGAGAAAGATTCTATTGATAGTCTTTAGCACGATGAACGCTAGTATGCGCAAACCACAAAACACACACACACTTCATTATTCAGTTTTAGGGTCA
Organism: Avena insularis; assembly: GCA_023614405.1. Lineage (NCBI taxonomy): Eukaryota > Viridiplantae > Streptophyta > Magnoliopsida > Poales > Poaceae > Avena > Avena insularis. Next base: position 497,078 of record JAJUPC010000236.1, read on the forward strand.
TTGTGTTAAATGGATGGACTTGGATGCAATTTTCATTTTTTATGATGTCCTTGATGTAAGTTGTATTTCCATCGATCGTGTTAACTCTCAAGCACCTCTCTCCTATGAGACCTACCATAGTTAAAAGAAAATGCAACCACCCCAATTAGCACACAAACTAGACCAACATTTTCTTATACGTAATGCCCAAGTTTTTAGTACTAGGATTTTTCAAGCTTCCTAGCAAAACTTTGCACACTTCAGTGACTTCTTTTCGATTTAACGAAATTAGATCAAACTTGAGCTACAAGTAAGTGTGATAGATTGCTATTCAATTAAATGTATTTTCGTAGGTAGATGGGTGCATCTTCTTCTAGTAAACAATGTCGTCGGTGTGAGTTTCTAAATCCTCAGTTTTGTGAGTAATGACGAGATGGTTCTTTTATGTAAAGAAAGGCGGAAGAATATGGATCTCAATGCCATAAGCCAAGCTTTTAGACATATTAAGTGGACCAACGTGTTTTACTTATGATTCCCATGTTTTATGAGTTTTCAAACTCCCTATGTAGCTAATTAACTTTGCCCCACTTGAATGACTTCATGCCTATATTTATCGAAATTTGGTCAAACTTGAACTACAACAACTAAATTATTGTAGGTTGCTTCTAAAGCATTACAAAAAACTTTTGGAGGTGTACCCATTGGGGCTCGCTAATATATCGTAAACAACCAAGAGTTTTGACAATAGGTTTTAACTCCTTTCTAATTAAGATTTTTCATCTTGACTATTTAATCTAAAAATAGCTCAAACTTGAGCTACAAGTAAGTGCGATAGATTTTTCTTTAATTAAATGTCTCTTTCGAGGTAGATGGATGCATCTTCTTGTTGTAATTAGTACCGCCGGTGTGAGTTTCCAACTATCAGGAAAGAACATTCTCAATTTTCCGAGTGATGATGAGATTATTGTTCGCTTTCTTAAACAAAATCCAAAGGACATGGACCTGAATGCCACAAGCCAAGCTTTCAGACATATATAGTGGACCCTCATGGTGTACTTATGATTCCCGTGTTTTATGAGTTTTCAAATTTATTCCTATAGCTAACTTTGCCTCTTGAAATTTATATTATGTCGATTTATTGAAATTAGGTCAATTTTGAACTACAAGTAAATTGTAGGTTGCATTGAAAGTTTTATGTTTTTTGGAGGTAACCATTGGGGGCTGATTTAATATATCACAAACCACCACCGATTGTTTTTACAACAAGTTCAACTTCTTGCTAAGATTTTGCATCTTGACAATTTAACAAAATTAGATCAAACTTGAGCTACAAGTAAATGCGATAGATTTCTCTTGAGTTAATTGTTTTTCGGAGGTAGACAGGTGCATCTTCTTGTAGTAAACAATGTCGTCGATGTGAGTTCCCAAATATCAGGAAATATCATTCTTAATTTCTGAGTGACGACGAGATTGTTCGTTTATGTAAAGACAGTCTGAAGAGTATGGATCTGAATGCCACAAGCCATGTTTTTAGACATCTTATCTTACCACTATATAGTGTATGAATAACTTTGAATATTGACCATTGGATTGAGACTCGCGAATCCGAACATTTCCAGCCATTGGATATTCTTTTCCATTCTAGCATCTAGAAGATTCTATTGATAGTCTTGAACACAATGAATGCACTATGCATAAACCTCTCAAAACACACATCTCCATCATACTAGAATCTTCTCCCTCGTTTCTCTAGACCATGTTACCAAAAATTTCAAGTGTTAGGTAGCTAATAATCTTTGACTTCTACACATAATGATAGAAAGTAGAAGAACCAAATATACACCAATACTTTATAGATGTTGATCAAATTTATATTTTTTCCACTTTACCTATTATAATTTTATATAGTGATGATATGCCAGACATATATTATCTGAGCCTCATGTGCAGGGCAAGTGCAACTTACTAGTATCTTATCTTATATTATCTTACCACTATATAGTGTGCGAATAACTTTGAATGTTGACCGTTGGATCAAGACTCGCGAATCCTAGCATTTCTAGTCGTTGGATCTTCTTTTCCATTCTAGCATCTAGAAGATTCTATTGATAGTCCTGAACACAATGAATGCACTATGCATAAACCTCTCAAAACACACTTCTCCATCATACTAGAATCTTCTCACTCGTTTCTCTAGACCATGTTACCAAATATTTCAAGTGTTAGGTAGCTAATAATCTTTGACTTCTACACATGATGATACAAAGTACAAGGACCAAAATACACCCATACTTTATAGATGTTGATCAACTTTATAATTTTTTGTGCTTTACCGATTATAATTTTATATAGTGATGATATGTCATACGATTTATTATCTGAGCCTTATTAAGGTGTGCTTTTTTACACAATGTGGGAGTAGTATATTTCTTTTCTTAGACATATGGTCACCTTTGTCCAACTATTGTACATGCTGAGAGAATAAAACGTTGGCAGGGAAAGAGGGCAGCAGCAAAGAGAAGTTGAAGGCGGTTCCATGTCAGAGCAAAGTTATGATGGTTTTCTGACACAAGGTACTCCTATGGCCTTACAGTGTACACTCTACTAGTAGTAAATTTCAGGACCTATGCACGCAAAACAAATCGTGTGTTTTCTCTCTCCTTCCCTATGCTCCATCTTCCTCCCTTCGCCGCAAGACTGTCCCGGCCGATCTTCCCTTGTCCACAACGTGGCGCAAGACAGCCTTGACGGCGGCTTTGTGTCTCTGGCGTGTTTGGCAGCCGCGCGTTGGTGTGGAGTAGGGATGAGGAGTACATAGGAAGGAAACCACTTTGGTCCTTGGCGGCACAAAAATTCAAACTTTTCTGGTTTTCAAAATTTTCACTTGCTTCCAAACATCGGGAGAGAAGGTTATCCAAAATATTGGCCAAACATCAGGAGGGAAGGCAATTTTGAACCTGTTTTGAACATTTATCACATTGAATAAACAAAAAACAAAAAAAAGTTTTACTCATGATGTCCTATCATGTCTTATGCACCACGTGCCATGAAAACTGTAATCATGGGATTAGATAAGTTTTGGAAAAATAGCTTCACAATATTGTCCTGCCATGTGTATGGACACTATTGGGTTTATTTCAACCCGAACGACCAAGGTCATCAAGGCCATATTAACATTATAGTTTACAATTTGATAGAGTTACCATGATAGTTTGGTAGATGGGTGCATCTTGGCGTAGTAAGCATTATTGCATGGAGTTTCCAACAATTAGGAAAAAAAGAATTTCAATTTTCCCAGTGAGGACGGTGATGTTTTTTGTGAAGAAAGTCCAAATAATATGGTTCAAAATGCCACAAGCCAATGGTTTCACACATACTGTAGTTGATCATGGTTTCTATCTAACTTCGGCTAAAAGTTTACATATTACGATGGGTCGTGACACGCGGCACTAGTACATATACTACTACGTAGTAGATTTTCTCTCTCCTTTGCCCCCTCTCACCATCCATCCACTATCCTCTCCATTTCTCCTTCCTTCCCGTGTAAGCTTTCACGCAATGATTATACTTCTAGTCTAAGATGCAGCGGTGTAGAAAAAGATGAAGCCCACACCATACCGCCATCAATCAAGTTCGGTGACGCAACTTTGTGAAGAGTATACATATATTAGTAGTACTGTAGCTAGATAAGTATGTACTACTATAGACACTTAATTTTTATCGGAGGAAGTAAGAGACACCGAGTAATTCAACACGATCTGCATGATTCTCTTCATTTTTGGATAAAGCGGGATGCCTCCTGAATTCTCTAGGCCAAGAAAAATCAAGAACCGACAAGTCTGGTATAATCCTTTGTTTTTGTTGACGGGACGAGTCTGGTACAATCTATTTATGATATTTTGGGATAGTTTTTAGGGTATTAACACAAGCACGACTATAAATAGACATTATAAATTGCAACAGTACGCACCCCTATTTTCATCCAAAACACCCAACCACCGTTGCTTAGAACTCGATCTCTCTCTATTTCCTTCCAAAATGTCGTATGATAACTCTCTCCAGAACACGTCGATTGACCTGACAAATGGGAAAGGCCTGATACATTGCAAATGTATCTATACTTTTTTATGTTCCATGCTTGGTTTTATCTACTTTCTTATGTTTTGTCCACACTTTGGAGTACTTCTCATATGATTTCTCGGACAAACCTATTAACAAGATGCCACAGTGCCAGTTGCCTGTTTTCTGCCGTTTTGGGTTCCAGGAAGTCACAAAATGAATATTCTCGGAATTGGATAGGACAAAAGCCAAAGTTACTATTTTCGCGAAAGACTCACGGAGCCAGAAGGAGAGTCGGAGAGGGGCCACAAGGTGGCCACCCCCCTTGGCGCGGGCCAGCCTAGGCCGCGCCAGGGCATGGTGTGGGCCCCCTGGCCGGCCACCGACCTTGCCTCTTTCGCCTATAAGAGCCTCCCGATACCAAAACCCTAGATGGTTAATCAGAAATCCATGAAAAGTTCCGCAGCGCTGTTGCCACCGAAGGGGAGATTCGAGGGACAGAAAGTCTCTGTTCCAGCACTCGCCGACGGGAAGTGCCCCCGGAGCCATCTCCATCGATCTCCACCACCATCTCTATCACCATTGCTGATTCCCATGATGATGAGGAAGTAGTTCTCTCTCGAGGCTAAGGATTCTACCGGTAGCTATGTGTTCATCTCTCTCTCTATGCATGATCTTATTGAGATCATGAGCTTGTAATATATAGATCTGCCTTGCTACTCAAGTGCTTTAATAGATTTCTGCTCTCCCCATGTGTGTGAGTGACAAAGGCACACCATGGTGGCACTTAGGCTAGAGATTACAAATACTTGTTATGAGTTATATTTGGAGTTGGATGTCTTATGAAATTGTGGTGTTTGTTGGAACCATCTAGTGCTCAAGGTGACAGTGTGGGGTTTTCTAGATGGGAAAGACTTACTTTGAGGTGTGCTGTTATAGCCCTACCAACGATTAGAGTGTCCAACCAGAGAGTAGTTGAACGTAGTATCATAAAGAAGAATATATTTATATGAGAGTGTTCACTAGTGAAAGTATGATCCCTAGGCCTTGTTTCTAAGCATTGAAACACCGTTTGCAATTAGATCTGTTATATGTTTGCTTGCTTCCATCTTTATTTCAGTTTGCCTTTAGTCTCTTCCACGCCATCAAGATATTTTCTGTCACGGTTACCACATATAATTATCTATACCACTTGTATTTCACTATCTCTTCGCCGAACTAGTGCACCTATACACCTGACAAGTCTATTGGGTGTGTTGGGGACACAAGAGACTTCTTGTATCTTGATTGCAGTTGCTTGAGAGGGATACCTTGACCACTTCCTCCTTGAGTTCGATAAACCTTGGGTGATCCACTTAAGGGAAAACTTGCTGTTCTACAAACCTCTACACTTGGAGGCCCAACAAACGCTTCACAAGAATAGAAGTGCATGGACATCAAGCTATTTTCTTTCTGCTTAGGGAGGTAAGGAAAAGGTACTCACATCCTCCTGTGAGTGCTCAAAGTTATTTCCTTTATATTTTGCAATTTTGTCTTTTTGTTTCTTGTTTTCACTAGTTAGGCTTAATGGAAAACAACAAAAAAATTAGAGAGCTTTATAGTATTTATCTTGAGTTAGGACATGAAGTGTTTGAAGAGAAAATTTAAAACCTATGGAAATTTATTTGCATGCTAATAGCAATGTTGTTATTATGAATTCTTTGGACACCATTATTGCTAATGCTATGGAAAAGTCTAAGCTTGGGGAAGCTAGTTTTATGAAAATGATCTTTTAGTTCCCCAACTTTGGAAGATAGCTATTCTATTGCTTATGATGATACCAAACCTCCAATATATGATGATTACAATGATGAATATGATATTTTTAGTCCACCTACTATTGAGGAGAAAATTAATTATGACTACAATATGCCTCCTATATTTGATGATTATGGTGATGAAAATAATAATGATAGCTATTTTGTTGAATTTGCTCCCACTACAATCAATAAGAATGACTATGTTTATGTGGGGAGTATTAATTATTTTATGCATGTGGCTAATGATAAGAATGTTTCTTGTGATAGTTATATTGTTACTTTTATTCATGATGCTACAGAAAGTTATTATGAGAGAGGGAAACATGGTTTTATGCATCTCAATAATATATAGTTTCCTCTCTTTATGTTGAAAGTCTTGAAGTTGCACTTGTTTTGCTTTCTTATGCTTATTGCTTTGTGCTTTCATGACTTGTTTCTTTACAAGATTCCTATGCATAGGAAGTGGGTTAGACTTAAATGTGCTTTGAGTTTGCTTCTTGATGCTCTCTTTTACTTGAATTCATATTTCTTATGTGAGCATCTTCTCAAACTATCATGCCTAACTTAAAGGCGTTAAAGAAAAGTACTTATTGGGAGATAACCCAAAAGTTTTAGTTGAGTCTTGGAAGTTATTGCTTAAGTAATAACCTCTCCTTATCATTTTTATTTGTTTTTTGTGCCAAGAGTAACCTCTAATGAGAGAGAAGTAATGATTGGGAAAGTTGCTGTCCCGAAACAGATTTTTGTGCTTCACCGTAAAAATTCATGTAAAATCTCTGAACATCTTTTTGAGGCGTGAATTTTTGTTCTTCTGCCCCAGGTTGTTATCTACCTTTAGTTAGTTCAACACTTTTTGATTTGAGCAACATAAGGTCTTCGAAAAAATTCGTCTTTACCTGCTGGTCTATTTTGACAGATTTCTGCCATTTTCTGCCTTTGCTTCTTGTTGGTTCCTTTTTGAGTTCTTTTGGGGAATTGAGATTTTTGAGGGAAGTGCTTCATTAGCTAGTGTTCTAATGTAAGTTTATTGGTGTTAGAATGGAACCTAAAATACTTATTATCTTGAGTGCACTAATGTTGCTAATTAAGATTGTGTGAAGTTTTGTATGAAGGAAAAATTTCAGGTGTATGGAAGGAATGAGTAATGAGATGAAGGATAGACTAAAGCTCAAGCTTGGGGATGCCAAGCGTGTCACTCAATAAATCTCCAAGAAGTACAAGCGTCAAGCTTGGGGATGCCCAAAGGCATCCTTCTTCATCAATAAAAATCTGTTTCTTCCAAACGCTTCATTTTTATTGTTTCATGCACAGTTGTGTTGTTCTTGGAGCGTCTTCTTTTTCGTTTTAGTTTTGGTTTTTTGTTTGCTTTGTTTTCTTAGTTTGATTAATAAATTGGTTGGACCCCCTCTTTCATGCATTGGTTTTCAAATAGTTTGGTTTGGATTGGAAAGAGTAGGAAAGTTCATGCTTAAGTGGTAAAGAGACCTTGTTTTTGACTGTGGCCTATGCTTTGTCATGCCATGATTGATATTGTTTTGGCTTTATGCTTAGTATTCTTTGTTGTAGCATGACTTGTTATAAACAATTGAGATTGCTTAATGTGCCTTGGATGAATCATGCGTTGTTTTAGCATATTAAAGCATAGTATTGTGGTATTCTCCTTTGATGCTTTATTTGGGTTGACTTGGCGCATGCTCACACCATGTTATGACTATATCAAGTCACAACAGCCTTTATGATCCTTTAGTTTTCAACTTGTAGTATCACTTTATGCTTTGATCAATGATGTTTTGTCGCTTTGCATGATTATGGCTATTATTGCTCTCTTAGTTTGTCGCTCCCAGTATTTTGCCAGCCTCCACAACCAAGTATGAGTTCCACTCATGCATCCAACTCCCTAAACCAAGTTATTCCAAAGAGTCCACCATACCTACCTACTAGCTTATGCTATTCCAAGTATATTCATGTTTTTGTTTACCTTCCAAATTAAACTTGTTATGAGAAAACTAGTCATTAAAGCTCTCACGAACTTGATGGCACACTTTATTTTTCTTGCCCTTAATAAACTTGAACCATTGTGTCGTCTATGTTGTATATGCTTGCACTTATTTGTTGGGAATTAGCAGAACCATGCTTTCATGGGGAACGCTTTCAACATTGCACCTGGTACTTTGTACCTAGTTGATATCATGCTCTTTTGTCTATGGATGTCGTCGGTGTGAAATGAAAGGGGAGCTTGAAAGTCCATGGAGTTATGTATATGTGTTAGAGAAACGCCTGGGCCGCTGGTCTAATCCATGCTGACATGGTGGAAACCTGCAGCGTAACCATAATGAGCTGTCTATGAACCATTCTTCTTATAAAAAAAGAGTCCTATATTGAGAAAAAGAGAAAAATAAAAAAAAAAGATTATGAAAAGAGGAAAGAGAGAAAAAAGCACCATATTCCCATGGTAAATAAGAAGATTGCTGAGATGCTTGTTGTCTGCTTGCCTTGTCATTTTGATATGGGGATTCTTCCGTATCATCGGGCAAGGGGTACCCCATTGGCGATTCTCTATGATACACATGTACTTACGATGATAAGAACTTACCGGTGACAAAACTTGAGAAGCATGAGGAGCGACCATCGTATACAAGTGACATGAGATTTCTAACATGTACTTCGTCAAGCATGTACACCATAGTTTGTTCACTTTAACCTTAATCACTTCAAGATGCTTATGATAGGGGCAATGAGAGCTGAAAGCTATTAAGTACCATAATTTTTGGAAGCTCTTTATGAAACTTGAATCCCTACTTCCTTCTAAGAAGGCCTTTCTTCCACTTTTATATTGATTCTCCACCTTCACCTTTATGCACCTACTTTGAGAGCATAGTGGCCATTCTTAGTTCTATGTGTATTGTCCCAAGACTAGTTGATTGATGCATAACTTGATATTGCTTGTCTTAAACTATTTGTATCTAGTCACTCTTATGAACTTTGAAGGTGTCCTATGCATTTATATTTGCTACTCTATGAGGGACAAGCTGAATACTATTATGTTATGTTGTCTTTATGTGAAACAAACAAACGTCTTGCAAAGCATTGTTATTCATGAATCTTTTGTTTGTGCCTTTTCATGTTGCAACATAGTTTCTTTCTCTTATTGCTAGAACTTTGTCTTTCATGTTATGATTGAAGTACTATGATCCCAGCTTCGAATGTTTTACAATTACTTTGATCAAGTTTATGATGGTGCATGTCACCTCAAAAATTATTCTTTCTTTTTATACCTTACCTACTCGAGGACGAGCAGGAGTTAAGCTTGGGGATGTTGATACATTGCATGCTTGGTTTTATCTACTTTCTTATGTTTTGTCCACACTTTGGAGTACTTTTCATATGATTTATTGGACTAAACTATTAACAAGATGCCATGCTTGGTTATGCATTTTCTGCCGTTTTTGGTTCCAGGAAGTCAGAAAATGAATATTCTCGGAATTGGACAGGACAAAAGCCAAAGTTACTATTTTCACGGAAGACTCATGGAGCCAGAAGGAGAGTCGGAGAGGGGCCACAGGGTGGCCCCCTTAGCTGGCCAGCCCGGGCAGCGCCAGCATGGTGGGCCCCTGGCCGGCCACCGACCTTGCCTCCTTCGCCTATAAGAGCCTCCCGATACCAAAACCCTAGATGGTTAATCAGAAATCCATGAAAAGTTCCAAGAGACCGCTGCCACAAGGGAGATTTAAGGGGACAGAAAGTCTCTGTTCCGGCACCCTGCCGAGACGGGGAAGTTCCCCCGGAGCCATCTCCATCGATCTCCACCACCATCTCCATCACCATTGCTGATTCCCATGATGATGAGGGAGTAGTTCTCTCTCGAGGCTAAGGATTCTACCGGTAGCTATGTGTTCATCTCTCTCTCTATGCATGAACTTATTGAGATCATGAGCTTGTAATCTATAGATCTGCCTTGCTACTCAAGTGCTTTAATAGATCTCTGCTCTCCCCATGTGTGTGAAAGTGACAGCGTGCACACCATGGTGGCACTTAGGCTAGAGATTACAAATACTTGTTATGAGTTATATTTGGAGTTGGATGTCTTTATGAAATTGTGGTGTTTGTTGGAACCATCTAGTGCTCAAGGTGACAGTGTGGGGTTTTCTAGATGGGAAAGACTTACTTTGAGGTGTGCTGTTATAGCCCTACCAACGATTAGAGTGTCCAACTAGAGAGTAGTTGAACGTAGTATCATAAAGAAGAATATATTTATATGAGAGTGTTCACTAGTGAAAGTATGATCCCTCGGCCTTGTTTCTAAGCATTGAAACACCGTTTGCAATTAGATCTCATTATATGTTTGCTTGCTTCCATCTTTATTTCAGTTTGCCTTTAGTCTCTTCCACGCCATCAAGATATTTTCTGTCACGGTTACCACATATAATTATCTATACCACTTGTATTTCACTATCTCTTCGCCGAACTAGTGCACCTATACACCTGACAAGTCTATTGGGTGTGTTGGGGACACAAGAGACTTCTTGTATCTTGATTGCAGGGTTGCTTGAGAGGGGATACCTTTGACCACTTCCTCCTTGAGTTCGATAAACCTTGGGTGATCCACTTAAGGGAAAACTTGCTGCTGTTCTACAAACCTCTACACTTGGAGGCCCAACAACTGTCTACAAGAATAGAAGTGCGTAGACATCAAGGCCCCAAAACTCCACGTGGAAGCCCAGACTCAGTCGACGGGCCATGGCTGCCACCGCTGTCTAACTCCTCTGATTAAGAAGATAGCCACTGGTAGCGCTTTTTCGAAGGGACACCACCACCAACACCGAGCGAATCCGATAAGGCGGAAGATGAGACTGAGGAAGAGGAGGAGTCTAAGGTCGACCTTGAGGAATAGGCCGAACACGACGACAGGGAGGAGGCCGAGGACGATGACGGGGAGGAGACCGAGACGACGACGAGGAGGTCTCTTCCTTCCCCCCACCGAAGAAGCGTGCCCGAGTGCAAAATTAAATGGCGTCCAGAGAAGAGGTGGACAATGTACTATATCTCGTTCTACGAAGCATCTTGGCTTTGGTAAATAATATTGTCAATGAGAGTTCCGAACATTTAGGAAAATGCTTTTCAATTTCCACGTGATAGGATTTGTTTTTAGTAATTAAGTATGTCCGGATAATTTGGCTTAGAGTGCACTCACTGTATTCTAGCAAAATATAGATAATTTCCACCTCATGTTAGTACTATATGAAAATACTTATTTCAATCTATGTCATGATACATGGTTTTTTTTGCGGGAGGGGGGTGGAGTGGTAATGATACATAGTTAAAACTTAAATGGTGTCCTCTTATATTTGTGCTTGTTTGGACGAAAACTACAAACATGGATTTGGACAACTTTCGAAAAACTTGCTACACAATATGGTCATAACCATGTATGAACATTGTTCACATTTTAAGCCAAGTTACCAATGTCAAGGTCACATCTGCATCACTCGTCCCATTTATTGGGATAAATTAAAGAAAAGTAAAGAAAACAATAAAAAATGTTAAGCACTTATGTATGGTGTCCTCTTCCATAAATGATAAACATGAATTTTGACAAGGTTTAAAAACACTTCTTCACAATATGACCAGCGATGTGTTAACATAGTCCCTCCGTCTCAAAATAGATGTCTCAAAATTGTTTAAATTTGGATGTATCTAGCCACAATCTAGTCTAGATACATCTAAATTTAAAAAATTGCGACATCTATTTTGAGACGGAGGGAGTACTTGGGTTTCAAGTTAAATAATGACAAAGGTCGTGTCCATTTCGAGTAGACATGGTGCATCTTGGAATGGCATACTAATGTTGTTAATTGGACTTCTCAAATTTTATGTATAGAATTTTGTTAAATTATTTTAGAAGTGCCACATATAATTATTTTTGAAAGAAAAGGCAAAGAGTATGGCTCCGAATGCCACAACATACTAAATTTCACAAAAAATAGAGTATGTTTTATGGTTAACAAGTTTCATGAATTTTCAGGCCTTCTAGCTAATTTAGCATAATTAAATGACATTTTGTCAATAAAACCAAAGTAGGTAAATTTTGATCTACAAGTGTGTGATAGATTGCTTATAAATTTGTCAGAAATTCATATAGTACTAGTTATTGTACCCACCCAGTCATACTGAAAACCTCACTGCTTTGAAAGATACTACTTCTTTGTATGAATTTTCATGCTAACACATCGACCATGTTTCAAAAAAGTTAAAAAATAAGGAAACATGCACATAGCCTTTTAGTAGTACTCCTATTAAAAATTCGTACTTGTAAAACAGTAAAGACGGCACTGTTAAAGTTTCAATACAAGGGACCTGGGCACCTTCACCGGCCCTCCAGAATTAACCTTTCTTCGTCTTAGACTTTGCAGCTATGGCTCCGAAGACCGGAGCTCCCCGTGGGAAGAAGAAGACCCAGGTGGCGGTGACAAAGGCTGTGGAGAAAAAGAAGACATATGTCGGCTTCTGAATCCTGATCCGCCACTCCAAGTCGCAGCCTCGCACTGTGCAGCAGAAAAGTGTGTCGAGGTCCACAAGGCCAGGCTGCATTTTCCGTCACGGATCGGGCGCTACCTCAAGGAGGGTCGGTACTCCCAAGATAGGCTTTGGGGCTCCTCTACCTCGGCCCTTCTTGAGTACCTCACCGCCGAGGTGCTGAGCTCGTCGGGCAAGTCACGAAGGACAGCAAGAAGATCTGCATCATCCTGAGGCACATGATGCTCGGCGTCATGCGCGACGAGGAGCTCAGCAAGCTTCTAGCCGGTGTTACCATCGCGCATAGCGGCGTGCTGCCTAGCATCCACGAGTCCCTGCTTGGCGATGGTACCACGGAGGATGCATCCAAGTTGCCCGTGGAGAATGCTGCCAAGTCGCCTAAGAAGACCACGGAGTCCCCCTAGAAGTTGTTAAGTTGTAGTACTACTACTCCGTATGTGTTTGGGTTTGCCCTAATTGCAGTTTGGTTAATCATCAGTGTCAATGTAATATTCCGATCTGTGATGCTAACAAAAAGCTTGTGAGGGTTCTAAAAAAATGTTGTTTTCCTAATCTTATCCTATACTCCATTTATTTAATACTCCCTCTGTTCAGAAATATAAGACGTTTTAGCTTTGCGAATCGAAGGTATCTAGACGCCCATACACTAAAAGGCGTCTAGATACATTCATTTCACAAAGCTAAAACGTCTTATATTTCTAAACGGAGGGAGTATTACTCAGCATATTAGGTTTAGTCAAAGTCAACCGTTACAAAGTTTGACCAACTATATACAATATTAAATAGTATACTCATTTAAAAAATCAATATCTGAGAAACAATGTCGTCGGTGTGAGTTTTGAAATATCAGGAAAGAACATTCAATTCCCAATTTTCCGAGAGATGACAAGCGAGAATGTTATTTTTCGTCAAGAAAGTCCGAAGAATATGGATCTGAATGCCACAATCCAGGTTTTCAGACATATATATATATATATATATATAGTGGACCGACATGTTGTACTGACGATACCCATGTTTTATGTGCTTTCAAACTTCCTATCTAACGCTTCCAACTTGAATGACTTTGTCCCGATTTATCGAAATTATATTAGGTCGAATTTGTACTACAAGTAAATTATAGGTTGCTTTGAAAGTTTCATGAAAAATCTTTTGGAGGTACCCTTCGGGGGAGGGGTGAATTAATATATCAGAAACCACTATGCGCTTTGATGATAGGTTCAACTTCTTTCTAAGATTTTGTATGTTGACAATTTAACAAAATTAAGTCAGAATTGAGCTACATGTAAGCGCGATAGATTCCTCTTTAATTAAATGTCTTTTCGGAGGTAGATGGGTGCATCTTCTTGTAGTAAACAATGTCGTCAGTGTAAGTTTCCAATTATCAGGAAAGACCATTCTCAATTTTCTGAGTGATGTCAAGATTATTCTCTCTCGTAAAGGAAGTTCGAAGAATATGGATCTAAATGCCAGAAGCCAAGTTTTCACACATATATATATAGTGGACCAACATATTGTACTTATGATTTCCTGTGTTTTATGAATTCTAAAACTCGCTACCTAACTTCGCCCACTTGAATGACCTTATGTCGATTTATCAAAATTAGGTAAAATTTGAACTACTACAAGCAAATTGTAGGTTACTGTGAATGTTTTACGAAAAAGCTTTTGAAGGTACCCATCAGGGGGTCACAATTAATATATGAGAAACCATCCAACAAGATTTTTGACGACAAATTCAACTTCTTGCTAAGATGTTGCATCTTGCCACTTTAACAAAACTAGGCCAACTTTAGCTACAAGTAAGTGCATTAGATTCCTCTTGATTTAAAAGTATTTTTCGGAGGTAGATATAGGTGCATCTTCTTGTAGTAGACAATGCCGCCAGTGTGAGTTTCCAACTATCTTAGGAAAGAACATTCTTAATTTTTTGAGTGATGACTAGATTGTTCTTTCCCCTAAGGAAAGTCCAAAGACTATGGATCTTAATGCCACAAGTCAAGTTTTCACACATATATAGTGGACCAACACAATGCACTTACGATTTCCCATGTTTTATCAGTTCTAAAATTTCCTAGCTAACTTCACCCACTTGAATGATTTTATGTCGGTTTATCGAAATTAGGTAAATTTTGGACTACTATAGGTAAATTGTAGGTTGCTTTGAAAGTTTTATGAAAAAGCTCTTGGAGGTACCCATCGGGGGGAAGGGTTAATTAATATATATCAGAAACCACCGAGAGTTTTGACCACAAGTTCATCTTCTTGCTAAGATTTTGCATCCTAACTATTTAATGAAATTAGGTCAAACTTTGCTCACTATTTCATGAAATTTGGTTAAACTTTGCTAACCGATTAACTTTGAACATTAACTGTTGGATCAAGACTGGCAAATCCAAACATTGCTAACCGATGGATATTCTTTTCCATGCTTAGCATCTAGAAAGATTCTACTGATAGTCTTTAGCACGATGAAAACTAGTATGGGCAAACCTAAAAACACACAATACTTCATTATTACTCGAATTCAGGGTCCTTGTGCAAAATGCACGGACTTGGATGGAATTTTAATTTTTTATGAGGTCCTTGATGTAACTTGTACTTCCACCGACCACTTGAGCACCTCGCTCTTACGAGACCTACCATTAGATCGGCCATTCACAATACTTCTTATCTTTATATTGTCTCTTATATCTTACAATACCATATATACTACCACTACATAGTGTAGGGATTAACTTATTTTGAACATTGACCGTTGGATCTCAAGACTAGCAAATCCAAACATTGCTAACTGGATCTTCTTTTCCATTCTTAGCATCTATAAAGATTCTATTGATAGTCTTTAGCATGATGAACACTAGTATGCTAAAACCTCAAAACACACAAGATTGCCGTTCTCGGTTTCAGGGTCCTTGTGATAAATGCATGGACTTGGATGCAATTTTCATTTTTATGAGGTCCTTGATGTAAATTGTAATTCTACCCACTATGTTAACTCTCAAGCTCCTCGTCCTTATGAGACCTACCATTAGATCGGCCATTCACAGTACTTCTTATCTTATCTTTTATCTTGTCTCATATCTCTTACAATACCATACCACTACATAGTGTAGGGATTAACTTTGAACATATTAACCGTTGGATCAAGACTGGCAAATCCAAACATTGATAACCATTGGATTTTTTTCCATTCTTAGCGTCGAGAAAGAGTCAATCTATTGATAGTCTTTATCACAATGAACGCTAGTATGTGCAAACCTAAAAACACATAGTACTTCATTGCTCAGTGTCAGGGTCCTTGTGCTAAAATGCATGGACTTGGATGCAATTTTCATTTTTTACGAGGTTCTTGATGTAACTTGTACTTCCACCGACCGTGTTAACTCTCAATCACCTCGCTCCTACGAGACCTACCATTAGATTGGCCATTCGCAGTACTTCTTATCTTACCTTTATCTTGTCTCTTATCTCTTACAATACCATGCATACCACCACTAAATAGTGTAGGAATTAAGTTATTTGAAAATTGACCGTTGGATCAACACTGGCAAATCCAAACATTGCTAACGGTTGGATCGTATTTTCCATTCTTACCATCTAGAAAGATTCTACTTAGGTCTTTAGCACGATGAACACTAGTATGCGCAAACCTCAAAACACATAGTACTTCATTACTCGGTTTAAGGGTCCTTGTGCTAAATGAAGATACTTGTTGGATGCAATTTTCATTTTTTGTGAGGTCCTTAATGTAACTTGTACTTACACCGACCGTGTTAACTCTCAATCACCTCGCCCTTATGAGACCTACCATTAGATCGGCCATTCGCAATACTTCTATCTTATCTTTATTGTGTCTCTTATCTCTTACAATATATACCATACCACTACATATAGTGTAGAGATTAACTTTGAACATTAACAGTTGGATCTTCTTTTCCATTCTAGCATCTAGTTCGTACTCCCTCACTCGGTCCCAAAATATATAGGCGCCTAAGGATTGGTCAAAAGTCAAACCTTACTAACTTTGGCCAAATATTTAGAAAAAATATCTACGTCTACAATATTGAATGGACATATTAAGAAAATATACTTTATGGTGAATCTATTGATATTAATTTAGTATTCTACATTTTTATAATTTTGTGTATAATCATGGTCAAACTTAAAAAATGTTGACTTTTGACTAATCCTTAGGCGCCTTGTATTTTGGCGGAGGGAGTATTATTCGACACGAATCCAGTTGCTCTGAATCATTGGATCTAACAGCCCAACGGTCATGATTAGTGATATGGATCAAATTCAAAACTGCTCCACTATAGTAGTATAGCAGAGAATACAAATATCGTGCTATGAAATTTTGGGGTGGTGACATGATGGTTCTAGAACATGCATGGTGGAGTTTGCTCTAAGTACTATTCAACACGAATCCAGCTCAACTATTGGATCCAATAACCCACCGGTCAGGATTGGTGCTATGGATCCAATTCAAAACTGCTCCACTATAGTAGTAGAGATAGAGATATCTTATCTTATCTTATCTTATGTTACGACTATAGTGTATGAATAACTTTGAATATTGACTGTTGGATCAAGACTCGTGAATCACAACATTTCCAGCTATTGGATCTTCTTTTCCATTCTAGCATCTAGAAGATTCTATTGATAGTCTTCCGCATAATGAATGTTATGCACAAACCTCAAAACACACTTCTCCATCATAATAGAATCTTCTCCCTTGTAGCTAATAATTGTTGACTTCTACATGATCTTATATTATCTTATCTTACCACTATATAGTGTACGGATAACTTTGAATGTTGACCGCTGATCAAGACTCTAATCCCAGCATTTCTAGTCGTTGGATCTTCTTTTTCCATTCTAGCATCTAGAAGATTCTCATAGTCTTGAACACAATGAATGCACTATGCATAAACCTCTCAAAACACACTTCTCCATCATACTAGAATCTTCTCCCTCGTTTCTCTAGACCATGTTACCAAAAATTTCAAGTGTTAGGTAGCTAATAATATTTGACTTCTAGACATGATGATACAAAGTAAAAGGACCAAATATACACCCATACTTTATAGATGTTGATCAAATTTATAATTTTTTGTGCTTTACCAATTATAATTTTATATAGTGATGATATGTCATACCATTTACTATCTGAGCCTTATTAACGTGTTCTTTTTTACACAAAGCGAGAGTAGTATATTTCTTTGCTTAGACATATGGTCACCTCTGTCCACGCGTTGTACATGCTGAGAGAATAAAACGTTGGTAGGGGAAGAGGGCAGCAGCGAAGAGAAGTTGAAGGAGGTTCCATGTCAGAGCAAAGTTATGATGGGTTTCTGACAAGAGGTACTCATGCGGCCTTATAGTGTACACTCTACTAGTGGTAAATTTCAGTACCTATGCACGCAAACCAAATCGTGTGTTTTCTCTATCCTTCCCTATGCTCCATCTCTCCTCCCCTTTCCCCTCGCGCACCGGTTCGGCTGATCTCTCTCCCTCGTCCACAACGTGGCGCTGCGCACGTGGGCCTTGGTACGGCGGCTCTATGTCTTTGGCGTGTTCGGCAGCCGCACGTTGGTGTGGAGTAGGGACGAGGAGTACATAGGAAGGAAACCACTTTGGTCCTTGGCGGCACAAAAATTCAAAATTTTCGGGTTTTCGAATTTTTCACTTGCTTCCCAAACATCGGGAGGGAAGGTTATCCAAAATATCGGCCAAACATCAGGAGGGAAGGCAATTTTGAACCTGTTTTGAACATTGACCATTGGATCAAGACTGGCAATCCAAACTTTGAACATTGAACGTTGGATCAAGACTGGCAAATCCAAACTTTGCTAACTGTTGGATCTTCTTTTCCATTATTAGCATCGAGAAAGTTCTACTGATAGTCTTTAGCACAATGGACCCTAGTATGTGCAAACCTCAAAACACACACTTCATTGGTTAGTTTCAGGGTCCTTGTGCTAAATGCATGCATGGAATTGGATGCAATTTTCATTTTTATGAGGCCCTTGATGTAACTTGTACTTCAACTGACCGTGTGAACTCTCAAGCACCTCGCTCCTACGAGACCAACCATTAGATCAGCCATTCGCGGTACTTCTTATCTTATCTTTATCTTGTCTTATCTCTTACAATATCATACCAGCATTGTATAGTGTACTACTTAACTTCGAACATTGACTGCTGGATCAAGACTGGCAAATCCAAACATTGCTAACTGTTAGATCTTCTATTTTCCCTTAGCATCGAGAAAGATTCTATTGATAGTCTTTAGCACAATGAACGCTAGTATGCGCAAACCACAAAACACACACACTTCATTATACAGCTTTAGGGTCATTGTGTTAAATGGATGGACTTCGATGGAATTTTCATTTTTATGAGGTCCTTGATGTAAGTTGTACTTCCATCGATCATGTTAACTCTCAAGCACCTCTCTCCTACGATACCTGCCATAGTTAAAAGAAAATGCAACCACCCCAATTATCACACAAACTGGACCAATAGTTTCTTATACGTATTGCCCAAGTTTTTAGTAATAGGATTTTTCAAGCTTCCTAGCAAACTTTGCACACTTCAGTGACTTCTTTTTGATTTAACGAAATTAGATCAAACTTGAGCTACAAGTAAGCGTGATAGATTGTTCTTGAATTAAATGTATTTTTGTAGGTAGATGGGTGCATCTTCTTCTAGTAAACAATGTCGTCGGTGTGAGTTTCTAAATCCTCAGTTTTCTGAGTGATGACGAGATGGTTCTTTTATGTAAAGAAAGTCTGAAGAATATGGATCTCAATGCCATAAGCCAAGCTTTTAGACATATTAAGTGGACCAACGTGTTTTACTTACAATTCCCATGTTTTATGAGTTTTCAAACTCCCTATGTAGCTAATTAAATTTGCCCCACTTGAATGACTTCATGCCTATATATATCGAAATTTGGTCAAACTTGAACTACAACAACTAAATTATTGTAGGTTGCATCTAAAGAATTACAAAAAACTTTTGGAGGTGTACCCATTGGGGGCTCAGTTAATATATCAGAAAACAACCAAGAGTTTTGACAATAGGTTTTTAACTCCTTTCTAATTAAGATTTTTCATCTTGACAATTTAACGAAAAATTAGCTCAAACCTGAGCTACAAGTAAGCGTGATAGATTTTTCTTTAATTAAATGTCACTTTGAGGTAGATGGATGCATCTTCTTGTAGTAATCGATCACTGTTGGTGTGAGTTTCAACTATCGTGAAAGAACATTCCCATTCCATCGATGATGAGATTATTGTTCATTTTTGTAAACAAAGTTCGAAGGATATGGACCTGAACGCCACAAGCCAAGCTTTTAGACATATATAGTAGACCCTTGTCAACACCCGGATTTTTAATCCCAGATGCCCGTTATGCCATACCTCGCAATCCTAGGAGTACCATTTTGAGACATAACGGATTGATATCACAAGACATCATCCATTACAAAACCATGCATAAGGTCTTACACAAATAAGGATCTCATGATCTAGTCTTACAAGCAACAAAAAGGTAAGCATAGTGGGTCCATCTTGAGGCACAGTAATGCCGATGAAGGCAGATAGTCCTAGTTATCGTGGCCGTCTGCTGGCCATCATCTTGGTAGTCTCTTCATAGTGCCATGAGAATAGCTGTGGACAAAAGCCATGAGTACTCTTTAAGTACTCGCAAACTACCACTAACAAGTAGTATAGTGTAATTTAAAGTGCTAACTCTATGTTTAACTATAAAGTTAAGTTTGAAACCTAAGATGAGTTCTAAAGCAGAGAAAGATAAAATAAAGTTCTAGAATCACTTAAGGTGGAAACTATTGTCATAAACACAACCCTGCTGTGGTCAAGTCAAGATTCATCATTCATTTCATAAGTTGTTTTGAAAACATCGACAACGAAACAAGATGGCCATTCCAACCTACATAACCATGGACGTGGCTATTCAAAAAGTTAGACACGCAACAGAGGAGCAACACATTCACCACAAGAATTTATACATCTGTCAGGGAAAACCATGAATAATAATACTTAGTATGAAGATAATCAAACATAACCTTTCCTTTACACACCCTAGTATAAGCACCTCTCCTATGAGCATGGCCTCCCAACCATGACCATCTGTCATCTTGGGCACTGCATAGGTGGACAACATTGAGAGGTAGCCTTAGCTCAAACCTCTCCCGCGAGGGAACTAATACTAATGCATATAAACTTCCGGCTAATCCTTACCCAATTCAGGTATTGTGGTTTATGCACTAAATTTGGAATGGTACCGCATCCGAATCCAACCATCAGTTTTATAAAAGGGCTAAGGCTCATGGCTGATCATTTTCATCATCATAACCCATTTGTGTTTCTCAACACATGTCAAAACATCTCAATAGAATGACTCATCATTCCAAGGTTTTCATAATTCATTTTCCCCAAGTGTTCCCATCTAAAGTGACTCGAGTTTTTATCTACTCTAAACTACTAAGTTAAGAGTGTTCACTAAGGTGGAAAGATGGGATCAATCTCATGCCATAGAATGACATCTAAAGTTATCTAAATTAGGTCAAGTTTTATACTCTTTATGCTACCTTCAAAACAAGTAAGGGACTTTGTGTAAAGTAAAGGAGGTAAAGCTTGAAATTAGTACTTAAAAGAATAGTCAAGTAGTTTAACCAAAGCATGCCTAGAGCATCTTTGCTAAACCATCCAGTTTAATCCTAGCTTGCTAATAGTAGCTTGCTAAGTATAACCCTTGCAAGTGTTAGCTTGCCATTAGTAGCTTGCCTTGGTTGGTGCAGTGGTTGAAGTTTTCTTCTTCTTCTTGGTAGAACTCCTCCTCGAAAGCTTGGTCTATTATCGCCTATAAATACATACGAGTACACAATCACCAAACAATACTTAACTAGTCTAATTAGTACTCTAAGGCACACAATTGGTGATCTATTACCATCACAAGCATCACAAGTCTTATTAAATAGTTTCATCCCTTTTATTTTAGAAAAGTAATTTCTACTCATTGAAAATTAACTAAGATTTAATATTCACCACTTAAAATATGGGATCATGTGGACATGTCATCAACACATATCTTAACATGTGGGAATGTAATTTAAGGGTTGGTTCATAAATACTTTGGTTTAAGTTCATTATATAATGATTTAAAGTGACTAGAAATGCCTATATAGCATTATTTTGGTACTAGTCCAAAGTCAACGCATGTAAACCTTAATATTATTAGATATTCAGATAGGTATGGTAAAATGTGATTTTTGAGAGTTGGAATCAACTCAAAATCTATCATGGTTGATTTTATAAAATGTTGCAAGGTGCAAATGCTTCGTCTTGTTATTTTTACTAGGAGATCTCTAACTCTAATTGAATTTAATCCAACGGGCTTGGGTAGATCTTTTCAGTAGCTTTCTAACAAAATTGGAATCACTCCATTTATATTTGTAAATCTTTCTGAATTGATTTTCAAACTAAGGGACAGAACTAGGTTTAAACTAAAAAGAAAAATCCTAATTCAAACTAACCTGGTCGTGGAAAGCTAATGGGCGGCCCGGTGACACCACGCTGTGGGGGCTCATGATAGGGGGTCCACCGTCAAGGCTCATAACGCTTTTAAGCTTTACTGGGCGTGTGGGTCATTAGATTAGAACGGGATCAACGGTTAGATCATCGTCGACAGAACTAGTCGCCCGGCGAACTCTAACCCTAGCGGCTGGGTGGGGTGCATAGGAGGCATACCAGGCTCCAGCCGACGGCGATGGGGCAAACAGACTGGTGGTCGACGGCGAGCTCAGGGACGGTCGAGGCTCCGGGGGTGGTCGCAATCAGCGGCGCCCTTCTCCTCTAGAGGTGGCCTGCTCCGGTGCAATTCCGGCGAACGGCTGCTCGCCTTGCTCCAGCTCGAGGGACGGACTGGCCAGTGAGGGGAGGGGAGGTGAGTGGTGTGCTGCAAATGGCTGGGGAAGGCCTCTATTTATAGGGCGATGACATGACCGAGAGGGATGGCGGCTCGGCTGGCTGCTGTTGGCTGCTAGCGATGGATCGAGGTAGGGCAGTCGCTGGTCTCCAGGCAGTGCTCTACAAAGTGAATGCAGGACTAGGCGGGGCGTGGTATGCGGTGGAGCTGGCGCTCTGGCCAGCGAAGGCAGCGGTGTCAGCCCAGTCCGCAGCGGCGGTGTGAGGCGTTGGACGGCGAACGGGCGTGTCTGGCGTGTTCCCGGGGTCATGGCGGAGCGGTGGGCGCGGGCGGTGGTCGAGCGGCGGCTTGTGCACGCGTGTCGGGTGCGACGCTCTAGCGCGTGCTTGGCATGGTGCAGGTAGGCAGTGCGTGGCGGTTCCTCGGTGGTCCACGGTCTGGCTCGGCTTGGGGAGGGACCTGAGTGGCGGTGAGGTCTTGGCTAGCTGAACATGGCGAGAGGGCAGGTGGTTCTGCGGTGAGGGCAAGGTTGGCGGCGAGTTGGTGCTCGCATGGCTTGGCCTTGCCACTAGGGGTAGGAGATGGGGTTTAAATGGCATGGTTAGATCATTTGGGGACAGAGGAGTGTTTGGGGAAATTGGGTGCAAAACCCATTGCAAATAGTGAGCTATGTTTAGAGTTTAAACCCTGCCTGCCAAGTGTTTGATGAAATGGCCGCAAGAACTTTCTTTTTGAATTTTGCAAAGATTTTTGGTGGTTGTGCTAGTACTAAGCTTGAGAATCTGTGGGTGCTTGGGTTTTGAAATTTGAACTTGTTTGAGTGGTTTTTGAAATAGTGGGATCTTCCCATATGAAATAGATTCAATTTTCAAATGTCAATTAAATTTAGTGTTTGAATGTTTTTGGCAGATCATAAAGTGGGCCTTGGTACAACATTATGTGTACTATCAAGGGGTGCAAAGATCCACATTTGGATCTTAATAACCTTGGATTAAAGTTTTGGGATGTTACAACCCTCATGTTGTACTTATGATTCCCGTGTTTTATGAGTTTTCAAACTTATTCCTATAGCTAACTTTTCCCACTTGAAATTTATTTTATGTCGATTTATTGAAATTAGGTCAATGTTGAACTACAAGTAAATTGTAGGTTGCATTGAAAGTTTTACGTTTTTTGAGGTAACTGGGGCTGATTTAATATATCACAAACCACCACCAATAGTTTTTACAACAAGTTCAACTTCTTGCTAAGATTTTGCATCTTGACAATTTAACGAAATTATATCAAACTTGAGCTACAAGTAAATGCGATAGATTTCTTGAGTTAATTGTATTTTCGGAGGTAGACAGGTGCATCTTCTTATAGTAAACAATGTCATCGATGTGAGTTTAAAAATATCAGGAAATATCATTCTTAAATTTCCGAGTGATGACGAGATTGTTCCTTTCTGTAAAGACAGACTAAAGAGTATGGATCTGAATACCACAAGCCATGTTTTTAGACATCTTATCTTACCACTATATAGTGTACGAATAACTTTGAATATTGACCGTTGGATCGAGACTCACGAATCTGAACATTTCCAGCCATTGGATATTCTTTTCTATTCTAGCATCTAGAAAATTCTATTGATAGTCTTGAACACAATGAATGCACTATGCATAAACCTCTCAAAACACACGTCTCCATCATACTAGAATCTTCTCCCTCGTTTCTCTAGACCATGTTAGCAAAAATTTCAAATGTTAGGTAGCTAATAATCGTTGACTTCTACACATGATGATACAAAGTAGAAGAACCAAATATACACCCATACTTTATAGATGTTGATCAAATTTATATTTTTTCCACTTTACCTATTATAATTGTATATATAGTGATGATATGCCAGAAGTCTATTATCTGAGCCTCACGTGCAGGGCACGTGCAACTTACTAGTATCTTATCTTATCTTATCTTACCATTATATAGTGTACGAATAACTTTGAATATTGACCGTTGGATCAAGACTCACGAATCCCTGCATTTCTAGCCGTTGGATCTTCTTTTCCATTCTAGCATCTAGAGGATTCTATTGATAGTCTTCGACATAATGAATACTATGCACAAACCTCAAAACACACTTCTCCGTCATACTAGAAGCTTCTCCCTTGTTTCTCTAGACCATGCATGTGATCAAAAATTTCATGTGTTAGGTAGCTAAGAATCTGAGACTTCTACATGATGATACAAAGTATAAGGACCAAATATATACCCATACTTTATAGATGTTGCTCAAATTTATAATTTTTTGTGCTTTACCAATTACAATTGTATATAGTGATGATATGGCATACGTCTACTATCTGAGTCTCACGTGCAACTTACTAGTAGCTAATAATCGTTGACTTCTACATGATCTTACCACTACATAGTGTAAAAATAACTTTGAATATTGATCGTTGGATCAAGACTCACAAATCCCAACATTTCCAGTCATTGGATCTTCTTTTCCATTCTAGCATCTTGAAGATTCTATTCATAGTCTTCATTACAAACCACTATATAGTGTACGGATAATCGTGAATGTGGACTGTTGGAACAAGACTCGCGAATCCCAGCATTTCTAGCCATTGGATCTTCTTTTCCATTCTAGCATCTAGAAGATTCTATTGATAATCTTTGGCATAATGAATGCTATGCACAAACCTCAAAACACACTTATCCACCATACTAGAATCTTCTCCCTTGTTTCTATAGACCATGTTATAAAAAAATTCATGTGTTAGGTAGCTAATAATCTTTGACTTCTACATGATGATACAAAAGTACAAGGATCAAATATACACCCATACTTTTATAGATATTGATCAAATTTATAAATTTTGTGCTTTACCAATTAAAATTTTATCTAGTGATGATATGTCATACGTCTACTATCTAAGTCTCCTGTGCAACTTACTAGTAGCTATTAATCGTTAACTTTACCACTATATAGTGTACAAACAACTTACTGAGTATTGACCGTTGGATCAAGAGTCGCGAATCCCAACATTTCCAGTCGTTGGATCTTCTTTTCCATTCTAACATCTTGAAGATTCTATTGATAGTCTTCATTACAAACCACTATATAGTGTACGAATAACTTTGAATGTTGATCGTTGGATCAAGAATCGCGAATCCCAACATTCCTAGCTGTTGGATCTTCTTTTCTGTTCTAGCATCTAGAAGATTTTATTGATAGTCTTTGGCATAATGAATTCTATGCACAAATCTCAAAACACACTTCTCCATCGTACTAGAATCTTCTCCCTTGTTTCTCTACACCATGTTATCAAAATTTTCATGTGTTAGGTAGCTAATAATCTTTGACTTCTACACATGATGATACAAAGTACAAGGACCAAAGATACACCCATACTTTATAGATGTTGATCAAATTTGTAATTTTTTGTGCTTTATAAATAATAATTTTGTATAGTGATGATATGTCATATGTCTACTATCTGAGTCTCATGTGCAACTTACTAGTAGCTAATAATTGTTGACTTCTACATGACCTGACCACTATATAGTGTACAAACAACTTTGAATATTAACCGTTGGATCAAGACTCACGAATCAAAACATTTCTAGTCATTGGATCTTCTTTTCCATTCTAGCATCTTGATGATTCTATTGATAGTCTTCATTAAAAACCACTATATAGTGTATGAATAACTTTAAATGTTGATCGTTGGATCAAGACCCGTGAATCCCAGCTTTTCTCACCATTGGATCTTCTTTTCCATTCTAGCATCCGGAAGATTCTATTGATAGTCTTCAGATAATGAATGCTATGCACAAACCTCAAAACACACTTCTCCATCATACTAGAATCTTCTCCTTGTTTCTCTAGACCATGTTATCAAAAATTTAATGTGTTAGGTAGCTAATAATCTTTGACTTCTACATGATGATACAAAGTACAAGGACCAAATATACACCCATACTTTATAGATGTTGATAAAATTTATAATTTTTTGTGCTTTACCAATTATAATTGTATATAGTGATGATATGTCATATGTCTACTATCTGAGTCTCACGTGCAAGGCACATGTAACTTACTAGTGTATATAGTGGACCAACATGTTGTATTAATGATTCCTATGTTTTATGAGTTTCAAACTTCCTAGCTAACTCTGCCACTTGAATGACTCTATGTAGATTCATCAAAATTAGGTAAAATTTGAACTACAAGTAAATTATAGGTTGCTTTGAAAGTTTTAAGAAAAAGCTTTTGAGGCACTCATCGGACAAGTAATTAATATACTCTGTATCGAAACCACAAGAGTTTTGACAAGAGGTTCAACTTCTTCCTAAGATTTTGCATCTTGACAAACTTGAGCTACATATCTTGTAGATACTTGTCTCAAATTAAATGTCTTTTTCAGAGTTAATTAATAAAAAAGAAAGTGATTTAATAACTTAGCTGAGTTACCATAACATCACATATACCAAGACAGTAGTATATGCTTCTACTCCCTCCTCGCTCACTTCTTAACCTCTATGAACCCATACACTAAAAGATCGCCTAGATACATTCCAATTCACAAAGCTAAAATGTCTTATATATTTCTAAATTCGGGGAGTACAAACCTAATTAATTAGGCCTTTGTGCAGACATCACACACATGTTGTTACCCACTATGATGAAGGTACATGTGCAAGTTTTCATCAAGTAGTTCAAGCGGCTATTTAGCACTATGTGACCATCCTAAATCAGAACGGAGGTGCATTTAATGCATTTTGTGGTGCCTTAAAGGCACCTGCTTTCGTCAAGGCTTTCAAGCTGGCGCCTGCCGTTCACCACCGTGCGTTTCCGCTTCCCCACTGGTCAGGCAAAACCAGGATAAAGCCAACCTAATTGTTGATTTGGTAGATCTGATGATCATCGATCTTCTTTCCATCACCGAGAAGCAAATAAATTATTCTGCTGCTCTGTGCCTTGCCAGCGCTGGGTGTGGGCGTGAGCTACAACCAGTAGCTCGGGGGACGACTACTACTCTGCATGGGCGCTTGAAAGCACTATTATAATCAGTCTGCTCATAAATGGAACGGAAGCTATTAGACAATGGATTTTCTTTTGGTGGATGGTTTGATTTTTTAGAGATTGTCGGATTTTTTTTTTTCTTTTATCGAATCTAAGTGATGTTCGTACATTTGGCTTCCGGTAATCCAAGGAGGCCGAGGACAGGGGAGAGGAAATTGGCGTGTAAGGTGCAAGCTTATTTGAGGTGGCAGCAGGGTGGTATGTAGACAGGTACTACCAGACTGTGATCAGCCCACTTTTGTGAGCATTTTGTTGTTGTACTCACACAAGAGTTCGTAAGAGTAGTAGTATTCCCGCTTTTGGTTCCTTAATTACCTATGGTGCAACCTCCTTTATGTGTTTATAGTTACAGTAGTAGTAGGTACTTGTTCCAAATGTGACCGCACAAGATGATGAATGTAGAAGATCTCAAGGATTATTACGTCGTAAGAAGAGGAGCTCCTAGTATACTCCAAACCGCTCTCCTGGGCCATGACCATTTATTTGAGAGGACAAGATACCCATCCTGCATAGGCTAGTTTGTTATACTACTCCCTAGAAAGCCCCGAATTTATTTACTTCCTGAGCAGGGCACTGTGAAACACAGAGAAGAGAGAAAAACCAATTTTAGGGTGGTACCATTTCAATCGACGATTCTTATTTTCTCGCTTTCTCCGTCTCTCCTCTCCATCTTCCTCACGATCCCCACTCACCCACCTTTTAAGACACGCCACCGCCATTGCCGCCGAGCATTTTTCAGATCCCGGGCCTGAGCAGGAACTGTAGATTTAGTAGAGAGAAAGAAGGCACATTGGTTTATTCCATTCCGTGATTGCTTTGATCTCCATCTCACTTCTTCTGGCCTCCAAAGGCTCCGTATACCATTACCACTCTCACACCAATATAGGTAACGCTAACGCCACTACGTCATTAGGATCAGTTTGGCCCGCTTGATGATCAGCTCGCTCCTCGGCCCCGCCACTTCCCCGCCGCTTTCTCCTCCAAAACGCCTAATCAAAACCAAACGCCATCGCTTCTCTACCGCCGAAAGTTCTTCTCGATGGCCTAATGGATCGATGATAGTGACACTTAGGGTGTTTTCGATGGCCCCTCAAGAAATCTCTAGCTAGATGCGACATCATCACCGCCATGAGCCTCGCCACTGCAAACGTTATCTTTACTCAGCAACACATAGTGCATCCC